>JAHZNI010001728.1:0-11088 GCA_027744415.1 Seira ritae | reverse complement strand
GAGTAAAGCTGGGTTGAGGCGCTCACACAACACTCGTCGTCCTCTTCCCTAATATTTTCCTCGAGATTTTTGAAAGACAGCAAAAGGACTCAAAGGGATATGGCAAAGGCAAATAAATAGAAGGAAAAAATTTATCTCTTGCCTCTCGTTTCTTTTAGTTGCATGTATGATGCTCTTTCAAGAATATTTGAAGGATGGATGATGATGGGTGGTTAGTTCTTCTCTCGAAATTGAGAATAAAATATTGGAAAGGAAGAAAGGCTGCATATTGCATTTGCTGGCTTCAATATATGCACTTCATCTTGATCGTTTTCTGTAAGAATTATTTTTTGGGTTTCGTTTCATGCATTGATCATTGCCATTGCATGTAAACAGGCTAAGCTGTTTTTCTCAGCAATATAATAATGAAGCATCGTATCGTATGGCATTTCATTCTAGTTGCAGTTGGTTTGAGTTTGTTTTTGACTCACAGAAAGGGATTTTCATGTAGTCATAAGATAGACGTGTTTTTATCACACTACCAAAGTGTGTTTTTCATATAGGCAGAAGGCAAACCATCCCAAAAAAAAAACTCTAATGCAGACAAGCTAAAATAAAATGGAATAAATATCTTGTTCTCGTTTTCCCTATTCAGTGCTGGCTTCATTTTGCTAAAGTTGTTCATTCTCGTGTATGTATGGATGGAGGTCTTCTCGCTGCTGCTGAAGTACCAAAAAACTCTGTTCTCTTTGCTGAAGCAAAGCAAGAGAGCGTACGACCACATCATCATCACAGCATAGCATTTTCCTCTAAAAAATATTCCACAGCATAAAGCAAAACCAACGCTGTTTTGTACAAGTTTCTCATCAACCCAAGCTCCAATACTGAATTTGTGTAGTAAAGCTAGCTAAAGGTTTTTCCGTAGAAGTTGGACCAAAAAATGTGAGCTGAGGGCTTGTGAACTACACATGCAAAGAATAGGGAGGTTGGATTTTCGACTACAAAATAAATACTGTGTGCAATGTTCGTTTGTGCATCGAAGCTGGTTTGGTTATATGGGAAGACTCTGAAGTTGCTTGCCTTTGCATAGCTTGGTTGGTTCGCGTTTGAGGACATTCGCTACTTCGATCCATGCCAGTGTTACGATGGAATATATAAATGCTGCCTTACGAAAGGGGAAAAGGGCTTGTATCTCATCCTCGTTTTCTGCTTTACCAGCTTGAACTGAACTGTTTGAGTCTTTTTTATATGAAAAATACTTGTCTCTCTGGTTGAAGTTCTCTTTGGAGAGTTGGCTTTGCTTTACAATAAGATAGACTGGTTGCTTTACCAGCTTGAACTGAACTGTTTGAGTCTTTTTTATATGAAAAATACTTGTCTCTCTGGTTGAAGTTCTCTTTGGAGAGTTGGCTTTGCTTCACAATAAGATAGACTGGTTTGCTGAACAAAATTTTTTTCTGTGCGAGCCAAGCTGAAAGCTATCGTTGCGTTGAGCATCGTTTCTCTCCTTCCCTTTTTGTATTTACCTTGTATATTTGTTACGTAAAGCAAAAGAGTAAGGTTGAATTCTGAAGCTTGTCTGTGCACACATTAGGCACACCATAAAGAAGAACTTGCTTTCCTGTTGAAAAAAGTTCTCTTTGCTCGACTCACAGAAAAGGTCCACTGCTGAATTGACTACTACAACAGCTAGCTACAGCTCAAGTCGGACGTACGGAAAAAAGGAAAGCTCACATCACATCAGCCACTCTAACACTTCGCTCCTTTTATTTCTTGTGGAAAGAAAAAATCTTGCATAGCATTCAATTTGCTTGTTATAATCATCATCATCATCGTCCCAAGTCTTCATTTCATTGCCATTTGGGAGAAAGAAAAAACTGCTTTTCCTCTGGTGATCACCAAAGAGGAAGTTGAATCGTATACGCGGAATTTTCTCCGTGCAATATTTGTCCTGTCGAGAAAGTCTCTTGTCTTCTGTGCGAATACTATACTCTCCCTCTCTTTTTACATACTCCAGTTTTGGATTATTTTCGTTCAGCCTGTCGGTGTCCGACTGGAAAATATATAGATATTTTTAAGAGGACGGAAAAAGATAAAAAAAACAAGATCATCTGCTTCGCCCTTGCTGTTGTTGAAATAGGTAAGTAAATTGTCATTCTCATTTTCTGATTTCTGTTTAATTTTTTGTTTTTGACGTACTCGTGTGAATGTGGATATAAGTGCATTTTAGTTTGTTTTAGTTTTTATTTTTGCCGGGAGGTGATTTTTAAATATTACGTTACATTTATTCTCTTCGAAAGGTAGTTGTAGTTTATCGTGCTTTACTTAAATTTAAATAGCATGCATATATAGAACCATTACAATAGCCGTGATTGATTACACCTTCCATCAAATTTAATTCATATTGCAAAGTAACATGCATGAGTTGCCACATGAAAAGCATTTAGTGTGAAGCGTGTGACGTTGATTTCAGTATGTCAATGCTTCCTTGCCCAATATCTTTATTGAATTCCTGCATGCGTTGTCACCTACCGCATAAAAATTGATAAGGGAATGCATGAAAAATGTAAACAACTTGGGAGACGGAATGAACGTGTTGGTGACATTGAATTTGCTGATACGCATTGTTTCATATCATGTGCTAGGTTGTGCGAAAGCGCGCATTCAGGAATAAGGGTGACAATTCCCTCTCTCAAAATCCTTTGCGTTGGTGTTTTATGGGAAAAGCTTTGCTAAGCACGATTTCCAAATGAAAATGAAAAGTAGACAGAGAGGAAGTTCTAATGGGTTTCATAGTTCAGGCATCTCCCTTTTAATTCATTCTGACTTTTTATTAGCGGGTTTTAATTGCAGGTAATATAAGGTAGGCAATGAATTGATATTCGTTTTTGTATAAGGTGTTACCAATGCGTCGACTTAATAAGGTGTCTCCAATGATCAATACTTAAAACTTAGTAGAACTTATGCCTATATCTTCGTAAATCAACTTGACAACACATTTATTTTCGTTTTCTTTACTGCTGTATTGTTGGGACTTCTTTCATTTAAATAGACAAAACCGAAAGCATTTTAAATAAATACCCAGAGTGCTTAGGGTTTCATTGTTAACTAATGTCTGCTTATCTTTGTCCTATTCCAGCATACGAGATATATAATCGTCAAGAGTAACTGAAAACTAGACTAGACGAAGTCCATCAGACGGAAGTTCCATTCGAACTGATCAACGAGATGAATATCAGCGAGACAACTACCGCGGCGTTCCTATCCAAAGGATCGGTCGGTCAATTTAGGTGAGTAAAGTCTTAAACGCTCTAATATTGCTTTGAGGAAGAAAATAATGCATAAAATTGAATTCATTAATCGTTAATCATATCATTATCACTGCGAGCACGCTGAAAATGTATTCAAAATGAATAAGGTTAAAAAATTCATGAACTCATATGTACATAAAAATCCTTGCACAAATATCAGTATGCACTTGACCAGTTTTATGCACAAAACGCATTATTATATTATGGCCAAATGATTCATTCAAACCGAAAACCATGTGCATTTGCATCATCATCATCAACAGCATCACGACGATTGCTCATTGCAAAGAGAGATGATAACAACACATGAAAATCGTCCTAATTTACGCACACGCACATTGTGCACTTCACGTTTACACACACCAAAACATGCAGACAGAAATCTTTTCGCTTTGCTGTTGGTCTTCTTGACACCCGGTTTTTGGAGGGGAAAAAGCATGCTTTTTTGACGTAAAAGAAAATCTATATAACTTATATGCTTCTATATAGTATCACAACAACCACTACTACTACCGCACTTACATTCACATTGGCCCATTATCATCTTCATCATCAACAACATCTTCTATTCCATTCCCATTCAGTCAGAAGCACGTCACTAGAGAAGTTTTTCTTCTAAAGATAATATATGTACTACAGCTATATTACTTACCTTCGCGTAAAAAAAGATTGTTTTTGTATAGCCAGGAGAGAGCAGGAAAGGCTTAAAGACAGACAGATGAAATGCATGGTATTAGTCGACACAAAATACAAAATTTTTATAAGCATGCATCATCATATTAGGAATATCAGATATCACCATTGGTATGTGCAGTAGTCAAATAAGTGGTTTCCTGACTTGCAAAACAGTAGGAGCCACGCGAATATAACATTCTGATATCAAAAAGAGCAGAAACACGAGTTTTTTTTCAAATGATGAAGTGCATTTTTACACTTGAGCAAATAAAGTTTGTGCATATTTGATGCAGAAGAGTGCTAAAACCGCCTTCATTTAGAGTGAGCACATGTATCATCAGATTAATGAATGGGGATTCTCCTCTAGAGCTAGAGGTTAGATAACTCTTATAGCACGGCATTTTCTATTTTGTCTGCGGACTTGCAACGAGAATACTACTCACTCGCTACAGAAAAACGTAATGTGCTTCACGCACTTGTACGTACCAACATCATCATCATCACCATGATCGTCGTCATCAGGCAAAATACGAGTAGAAAACTATTACACACATAAAAGACGGCGGCATACATACATAATTTTCCATTCTACAAGTTTTCTCATCATCATCATCATCGTCGACATCGGGTGCGATCAGATGATTTTTGTCGAGCAAAAAGGCAAGACCAGGCTGTACAGTGCTCACTCGGCATCACAATAAAAATGCATTTTCAGAGCTTTGGCTTCAGTCCTCCATTCATTCTCGAGATGGATGGCGACGATGATGATGACGCTCACCGAAGTTCTTTCCATCAGAAAAGCTCTACTATTACTATAGCTTTACTCTTTCTCAGTTTCATTCAACTTTAAAAAGTAAAGTACGAACTCTTTTGAAATCTGTTGGACAAGATGTTTGGTTGATCCTGGAGTGTATATCCGTGGAATTTTTTTTCGATAATGATAAGTTGTTGGCACGCAATTAAATGCACATCATTAGATTCTTCTTATCTCTGAGATGTAATACATAGCAGTAATACATAGATGAAATGATGAAAATATTTTACTAAACTAAGTATTTCTATGTCTGTCTTAAATGTGCTTGCGTCATTTTCCTGTATGCATAGGACATTTTCCTCCACAAGAGTTTGATATCACTTTCTTGATTTTACTTGCTGTAAAGAAGTAGAAAAAGGTTGAAGATATGTGGGCAGGTACGTTAAAAAAGCCGAATTAAAATGAGACATGTGAGAGTAGTGTAAGTTCATTCGAAGAGGGATATATGCACCTATTTGCTTTTTTTGTATTTTGCTCCTTCATAGCGCTAGCGTACGCATTCATTCAAGGAAAAGTGTGATCCATGAAAGTCCATGAAATCACTTGAAACAGAATTGCGAAGGTTATGCAGCGTTTTGCTATGATGACTTCACAGTAGCGTAACCAGAAAAACACTTGGTTCAGTTCAGGTTTCTTTCCTTCTTTACTATTTTGTTATGCGTAACAATGATCAAGAAGAGAGGATTGTCCAAAAAGCGAATACGATTTTTGGTTGCTTATATGCATTATTCTACAGTTGTAATAATGTAGGTGTCTTCCTCTCTGAGGGAATACGAGACACAAAAAAGTTAAAGCTAGAAAACACAACATAGGTATATCAGCTCTTTATAGAAATAGTAGAAGTTGTATTTGTAGTGATTCCATCCTTTCGCAGTCATGATGATGATCATCACAGTCTTCTTGATCATAAGGAGTATTATTAAACGGACATGGACCCTGTTCCTTTTATTTCCTATCCGGTGGTGGTGGTGAACGGATGGATGACGGTGAGGCTGTTAGGATCTCATGTAATACATACATCTTTCCCACTCACTTTACTTCACTCTCTCCTTTCTTTACTTGTCCTTGCTTTTTTCCACCATGATCAACATCGCAACCGCGATAGTGATGATCATGATCATCATCATCCCCAGCGCCGTTGTTATTACCATTCCTGTGTGAGTAAGTGAGCTTACTTTTTACACCGAGATTCATTCATTTCATTCATGGAACATGGAGTCAGCTGAAAATACGGAGTTGTAGTAGTAAACTATGACGTAGTAAAAAGTCTGGAATCTCTGAAAACCTCCAAAAGAAAGGAAAAGCAAGGAAGCATAATAATAATAAGTCTGACTAGTAGGCTCTCTTTCTCTCGCTCCCACAAAAAGTCATGTACATATATTCATATATGTTTATACTTGGGGAGGATATATAAGTCTTTAGCAATTCCCTTCTTCCGTTATTATATCGATGCTCTTGTTGTGAATGGCGTTAGTATACATACTGGTCTGGGTTGGTGGCAGATGATGGTGTTATGTTGGTTGTTGTACTATGTATTCGAAACTAGAAAAATACATCATATAAATCCTGTTGCTCCTCATCCCATTCTTATTCTGAAACTGGAGGTCGACCGATGCAGAAGGAAAGTACTTGAAAGATTCCAAAATAAGCCTTTTCTTCTTTCCCATTAAAGAGTAAAAATCTACGCAAATTCGTTGCTACTCCATCATACCTAGTTAGAATTGTGGTTGTTACAAGGGTAGTGCAGCAGGATGATAAAGATNTTGCTACTCCATCATACCTAGTTAGAATTGTGGTTGTTACAAGGGTAGTGCAGCAGGATGATAAAGATAACGTACTTTAAATGTCTTATGTACTGGAGGTAGTCCTGTCGCAGAAAAAATATTTGAGTAATAAACCCACCAACCGACCGAGTTCTTTTTTTATATTTTTTCAACAACTTGTACTGCCAAACAGGACACTCGTTTCATGATTATTATTAGTAGTCTTGCATTTCCTTCAGTCAATCTCAGTCGCTCGTGGCTTTCTGAAGGCGATGCAGCGAGAGCGTCACCTCCCAAAGGCATATTATTTCGATGTTTTTATGAAAGTATGAAGAGTAGAATTTCACCACCATTAAGGGAAGCAGCATGGATACGAATAGAATGATTTTACGGTAACGCGAAAAGACACAAGACCATCAGGAACGATGCATTAGTATTTTCGGAATGATGTCGTTCTCTCATTCTTTCTTTCTTGGGGTATGTTGCAAAATGCTGTGAGAGCGAAGAGAATGAAGGCCGAAGGTATGGCAGAAGGGATGGAAGAAAACACATACATACATACATACATGCATGCATGCACAGTGAAAGCTCCGTCTCAATTTTTTCTAGAGAAAGGCGAATAAAAGTACGTATGTACATAGATAGAAGACAGACTATGGAACTCAAAAGATGTAAACTGGCTGGAGATTCTGACCTGAACCTATCCCAAACAAAACGGAGAAGTGTGTGTAGACACTTTTTTACTACTTTTACTACAACAAAAAAGACATTAGGTATGCATCATATGAATGTAGCCAGATAAGTTCTTATTTATAGAAGTTCATGGGCACGATTTTTTTCCTCGCTTCTCTAGAGAGACTCAACTCAACTTGATTTTAGGTGCGAGAGTACCAAAGACCAAAAGAAAAAATTCTAGAGAGCAAGTCCCGTTTTCATTTCATTCACTTCTTTTTTAAGCCTTTCCACCACCATACCAATATTATGCAGCATAAGATAAGCATAATACTGCAACTGTGTAGCATGACGTATATGTAAATTCATTTTTACCTCCTTGCTTACTTGCTACATACTACCACGATCATTATTCTATCATGACAGGATCAAGCGAGAGAAAAGTGTCGACACACAGTATAAAGTCCGTCTAAATTGGCCATTTATAAGTCTGGAGTCTGGAACATTACTCACACAAGTCGTTTTACATTAATTCATGATCGAAATCCAGTCAGTACTTTTGATTTTTTTTTCAATTTGATATCAAACAAAAAAGACGTGCTCACTGAGAATATAAAAAAGCTAGACCTTGCGATAGACCAGCTGACTAACTGACTGATTGTAAATATGCGTGGCTCAATCTAAAATACCCTCTTTACCACATGGGCTTCCCTCGCTATCATAAAAAATAGTAATGGCTAATACATATTGTGCAATTTTCTCAGGTAGGTATAATTTAGACGAGCTGCCGCCGCCGAAAAGGTAGATAGAAAAGAGCTTGTATTTATGACTCGTGCAAGCTACTTACAAAATGCATTTACGTGAGCATACTGAATACTGACTATAAAGAAAATAAAAAATCCTTTTGGCTGGCTTGCTCGGTAGGCATAAATAAAATTGTTTTGAAGGTTGCTTATAGGTTAATCAGCATACAAAGGCAATATCCTCTTTGAGCAATTGTCAAAAGTTAGGTAAGAATGCAAATTGTGTTGAATTTCATGTACATATCGTAGGATAAGATTGTGAGCCAAATAGAGAAGTAGCTCCAGTTGAGTTTTTGTCCAGAGTCCGGACATTTACTTGCACATGTTTGCTTCGTTATGCATCTGCCTTATATTTCAATGAATTTAAACCAAGTTTTCTTACAAGTATCGAGTTACAATTACAAATTCGCAAAAATGTGCTTACGTATGGAACAAGAGGACATTGACAGACAATGTTGCATGCATCAACTTGCCTAGAATTGTTTGCTCGCAATATTTATTTAAAAAAACGGAAGACGACTTGTATGTACTTACGTATGGAGATGTAAGCTATTTATGCCTAACAAAAGAAGATCAAAATTAGCTTTAAAATTGAATTGCTTCATTCATTTGTAAAGAAGAATGTAGAAGACAGTAAAGAGTGGTTTTATACCGAAAACGTGACGAAGAAATGCATTTCGTTGTAAAAATGTGCATACTGCTAGGCACTAGTTCAAGCATTGGATCCTTCTTTGCGTCAAAACTTTTTCGGTGCCGATTCAATTGCAATTCTAAGCATGCGTAGAAAAAAAATCACTCCTCCCTTTTCCTTTCACCGACTCATTCATTGAAAGTACAAGGCAATGTCAAATCTCAACTTGCATGAGTTTATGTAGTTGTTTTGGCATGATTTTCCATATGATTTTAAGTTTATTTCACTTTTTACAAGAGTTTTCATTAACATCATCATCACCACCATGATCAAGTTGAATGAGATATTTTGCTAGAAAACAAAATGCATTGCATTGCATGGTGCGTAGACGACAGACACAACTACCGTCATACCGCCCCACCGCCACAATTACTACTGCTCATTTTAATCATTCAGTTCGTCTCTTTTTTCTGTCTGAGCTGAGGACTGACATTGGCATGCAGAACAGAAATAAAAACTTATATTTTTTATAATAAAGTACAATGTGATCCATCGTATCGCTATCATTTCCTATGCTCGGTTCTTGAATGTTGGGATAGGTTCTTACTCAGAAAAGGGTGAACTACAAGTTTTATGAATGATATGTGTTTTGTTCAAGTACTTAAAGTTTAGCAAAAGAAATTATTGTTATTAGTTGATGTTTGGCTTTGGTTCTGGCCTGGCTTCGCTGTGAAAAAAATTGTGGATGCATGTGAACTCATCATATCAACAACCTTTATAATTCTACAACTCTCATGCATGTAGTTTTTAATGGGCTCGAGCAAATTAGAGAATGGTTTTAGGAAAGGGATAATTGAAATTGCATTGCTGAATGTTGAGTAACATGAATATGAATTAAGAGCGAGCACATGGTTTTTTGGTTGGGCATTTACTTGCTTGTTTTAAACTTACATACATGCATCTATTTGACTTGATCGTGCCGCAGTGATAATGAACTTGATCGTTAACAATGATGAATGAAGGAATTATGATGTAACAATAATGTTCATATGTATTATAGTTGTGGCATGTGTCATAATAACAAAATCCTTTTTGTTTTTTTTTATTTCCGACGACAGATTTGTACTTAGCTTGTACGAGGAAGCTCTAAAAATTAAGGCGGAATCCAAGTCCAAGAAGCCCCAAGACTTGATCAAATTGGACCAATGGTAAGTCAACAAAAATTATTTTATTTTGTCATATCTTTCAAATTTTTCTCTACTCATTTTCAAATTTCGCATGACATCTTATTGCATCACGTTGAAATATTGCTTATGAAAAAGTAAGATTTTCAAAATGAATTATTTAACGGTAAAAATGTCGTTATCATATAATCCATAAAAATCATGGAGGAAAACGTGAAAACTTGAGAGCAACCCCCATTTACTTCTGCATGAGATGTGAAACGTAGGTATACAAAGCAATATTTAACAGGCTCCACTCTTCTGTTCAGCCTACGTCACTGGTCGTAAATGGATTGCAGTGTTCTGTTCTGTTCTCTGTGCCGCTACAGAGAAAAACAGCATGAATTACTCAACTTACTCAGTATAAATTGTATGTATGGCATGGCACACACTACATCATCTTTCTTTTTGGACAGGCGACCTCTTTCCACGAATTTTATCATTTTGCACATGTACTCCCATTTAGTGCAAGACCATTTCCCCCGTGTTCTTCAGAACATGTTCGAAAAGCATCATTTCTCTTTTCCTGTGACCGGTCACAGCAGCAAGCCGCCGGAGAAAAAGGAAGTACCACAGTAGTCGAACTAGAAGCAGGAAAAAAGGTTTCATTCGAACAAGAACTAATGCATTCTATCCGCCTACCTTTTATTATTTCAAAAAGCTTAGAAAAGGACGACTCACTCGCTCACTCATTCGAGATAGCTGATGTTATGTTGGATGCATGCACGAAAGAGGGGAAAAATATTTTTCTTGGAAAGCCGTTGTTAGTTAGAAAGGCTTCGCTCGTTCGATGCTTAGCTTGAAGGCTATAAAGCTGACTCATGAAAAACCCTAAGCCAAGCCAGTGGAATGGAAAGGAGCGAGTTTGTATATCGACATCGAATTTTGTGTAGGCAGCAGCATAGAATTTCGTATTATTATACGGCCTGAAAAAAAGTCCAAGATAAGTATAAAAGCTGATGGGTTTACAGAGAATGCTTAAAAATGATGGTGGGCTGTAAAAAAGAGTATGCTGTAGGGTATATATTGAATTTATCAAGCAGTTGTATAGAGAGAAACATGAGAGAGGAGTTTTTTCAGCTCTGCTGTGGAGCTGCTCGCTGTGACTGCCATATCCTCCAAAAGAGGTATTTTTCTGTACATGTATTATTATCAGCTTTTTCAAGGCATGACGAACAAAAAGAAGTAAAGGAGGACGTACATGTACATATCATTTC
>JAHZNI010001727.1:0-15133 GCA_027744415.1 Seira ritae | reverse complement strand
AAAAAAAGAGAAAAGAGTCACAAGATTGATCACTCTGAACTGTTTTCACCGGATAAAAAAATGATGCTGCCGCTGCATACATACTCTGCGTTCATTATTGTTTCCTCTCTTTTCAAAATTTTCCTCTTCGCTGCTCATTTTTGTGCTCGGGACAACAATTTTTCATAATGATACACCAACAAAGTTTAGTAGGCTCACATGAAAAATTCTCTTTCAAATGACTTCTTTTGAAAACACATACAATCTTACATTTTTGTATAAAGCCTACAAGATAGAAAGTATTTACTGTGTAGTCTTCCCTATTTCGAATGATATTATACGTATGTTGAAGATACATATCTGTATCAGATAATCAGCCATATTTTCCCTTGCATTATAGCTACTTTCGAGTGTATGCCTATAAGCGCCACATTGCACACTACAGTAGATTCACATAAGAGCTACATCTATAAAAACCCTTATAATGCATTAAAATGGTTCTCTTCTTTATCTCCTACATATTTGCTTCGTATATGTATGAATCAAGCAAACATACTCGATTCAAATGGTTATTGATATGGGACATTGTGAGTCTTTACTGCTTTCTCCTTTTAATGGATTTAGCCCGGAGATAAGAGCATTCCAAAGGGGTTATTGTGAGCAATAAGTTTGCCATTTCTGAGACCCCCTCCGTAAAGGAAATATGCATATTGCCCGGGTAGAGACAAGCTATGTACTTCTCCTTTCTTTATCACAACATATCATTTTTTAAGATCCATCCCGTCAAGAAATGCCATTTTATTATGCACTCCTAATGCTCTTACACTGTATGTCTACCACATAACACCACACAGACTTAAGTAAATGAAATGAGCTATTATTGGAAGCACCACAGAGACCACTTAGCGCTAAGATGTATGTACTATCTTCTATCCATTTTGCTTTGGTTTTTAGGGGGAAAGTGTAGTCTATTCTTTCGGTGTTCGGTGATGGGGTGCCTTTTCCATTCTATTGTATGAAATGCGACGCTGACGTCTTTAAAAAATACTGCAAGCACTAGTGAGCACCCTGATTTTCTCCAAATTAATATTCATGATTTTCGCAAAATAAGTATTTTTATTATTTACTCAAGAGTCTAGAGTCGAGACATTGCAAAAAAATGATGTAAAGGAGCGTCAGATAGGAATAAAATGATAATTCAGCAACTGGAAAGTTTTGTAAGGGAATAAGGCACATACTATCTATTGACTGTTTCACACCGGTTAGGCTAATGATTATAACCATCACTTAGTACTAGGCTCTCGGTGGCTAGTGAGTGCTGAGGAAATAAATATTAATCATAAGACCCCAAAGGCCAAATGCACCTATACCACACTATCTATTTTTTCTCCGTTACAGTTAGAGCTAATACATCACTGCCTAAAGCGAAAATCATGCACACACTCGTTAGCATAATTTTGACAAGTTATGTTCCAGACAGGCCAAATGTAAAAGCAGTGTATTCACAATTCACTCATCTCATTGCTCGTTAAGTTTCTATAATAAAATCATGGAAGGCTAGCTCATCACATCACCCGGAAATGGCATTAGAGTGCATACTGGAAAACTTGTTTATGCCAGTCCCGTACGAGATGAAAATGATGAAATGTTGTTGGGAGTAGTATAGCATGCAGTCGGATGATGTACAGTGAAATGGAATAAATGGGAAGTGAAACAGATCCTCCATGCTAGTATTCCAAAGAAAAATATGTACGTCGACTTACTATGAGTATGGAGCTTTCCCTCGCTGAAATGAGAACCTGTTCAATGAACAAGCGTATTTTTTACGCTTGCTGTAGGAAAAATTATTGCAAGACCACGTAAAAGTTATCTTTCTCTCCCTGAAATATTTGGCTTTGTGCTCATCCACTCATCAACAGTAATTTTTCATGCTGCTTCACTGCCATCATTAGATATTTCCACAGAGGCCCAACATAAAATCTACCGTGTATGTATTTTCCCCTTGATGCATTGCACAAAAGTGTCCATTTTGCCACATAAAGCAAGCTATCTATAGTTCTTCATCTTATACGAGCTTTTAGCACAAAAGAAGGAACGCTACTCTGATACGATCGACGGTCGCAGTAGCAACGGCATGGCATGAAAGAGAAAGGAAAATGAGATGATGGCAAGCAAGGGTAGAAAAATTGGAGGGAAATAAATGGGAAAACACAAGAATGCTTCATTGAGTCAATATATTATTTCACTGTAATAATACTACTGCTGCTGCTACAACTAGACTTCCTATTATTCTCCCTTTTTGGAGGAAGTGCTTTCTTCTCTCTGGCTTTTTTTTCGGAGTACAATGCGTTGTAAGAGCGGGTTCTTCTTATAAGCTCCACGTTTATAAGGAAATGCCACTTCAAACAATATCCACAAGTGGACCGTTCTCTGAGGGACTCATTCATTTGCTCCTACTTTGTCCATCTCATTCTTTTTCATGCACTTACCCGAGGCATTTTCGCTGCGGTTATTGGCTTTGTACATATGCTCTCCACATATAGGTATATATATATGAGGGGTGTGACATAAAAGATGAACTAGACATTCGACCGCGTGCATGAAATAACAATGGAAAGAGTATATATGCACCAGTTCCTGCAATCATTACTTTCTTTTTGGCTACTCATTATCTCAATCCCATATTGTTTTTCAGTCCTCTCTCAAGCGCGCTTGCACTTGCTTCTCATAATTATCCCTAACTGATTAGCAGTATGATCATAAGAGGAATTCATCCGTTACAAATATCTTATGAAATGAGATGACAGGTAATCGGAATAGTACTTTGAGTACTTGCAATTACTATAATTAGCAGGATAATTCACAAATTAAAACGGGGAAATGATTTGAGCGAGGTTTGGGGGAAAATCATGGAAAATACTAGACCGAAAGAGTAGGTAAAATCTAGAGTTTTGGAGGGAATTGAGGTACATCAATAGAAATAGGATTTTCCAGGAAATTGGGCTATCTCCTTAATCCAATTTCAAGATCATTGTTCCTAGATTATAGGCTGAGAGAGTGCGTACCGTGTTAGGTTTGACGTCTGGCGTACCAGGAAAGGGTAGTAATTCGCTGTTAGCAATGGCTTCTGAGTAAATTGATTTAATATGCCTAATTTTTGAGCCGTTATAGATGATAGATGATAGACAAATCGGGGTGCATGCAACACTGCCCCAGTAAATTGTATAGGTAAAACACGAGTCTTTTTACTTCTTTCGTCCTTGTTTAGGAGGTTTTGTATTTATAAAACAGAGTAAAAAGAGAAAACCTCACAATACAGTCATTATAAAAAATCTCAACCAGTACTACCACCACGCGAGAGCGGAAAAACACCATGATTTTCTCAAATAAAGAGAACTACTGTTGATTACTGAGAAAAATCAAACGTTAATAGTCATAGGTTAGGGGCACTGTTTCATTCCATTCATGATAAACTTTAGGTACCCACCACATATTTGATAAAGTGCAGGGGAAATAATGTAATGTGCACCGTATTGTACAAAAGGATGAGAGGAATCGAATCAGTAATGTAGAATAGCATTTTTTCAAAAACATCAAGAGGAAAAGCTTTAGAATCATCACAGGGAAGGGTTATAAATATCTCCGATACGATTGTTTTTCCTCTATTGTCTGTCTTCTTTCTCTCTTCCCAGTTTGGCATTGATGAAGTGAGTTAAGTTGATGATTTTTTCTTCAACTCCAGCCAAAGAAAGAACGCAGAGTGGAGGTTATGTATTTTATGCTACTGTATACTTTGTTTGTGGCTACTGTTGTAGTCATATTTTCTACTGCGAAATACCAAGCATACATTTCCAGAGTTTCTTCAAGATTACTTATATATGAAATGCTATAAGCCGTTTATTCGTATTCTTTATTCCCATTCTATGTTTTGTTTTCCTTTGACATAGTCAGATTATTGATAATGGGGGTTTCCTATCAGCCTCACAAGAGACTTCAGGGTGAGGAGAAAAGATTTGGAACGTCTTTTTATGTACGTAATAGTGAAATAACAACGGACCATTTTCCCATTTCCCCTGCTTTATGTGAAATTCATTATGACTGTGCTGTGCGCTTATATATATTAATAAGAAAAGTAAAATAATCCTTTTCCCAGGGAAGTCCCTCAATGCATGAAATTCGACAAAGGAGATGGATGATGAAAAAAGCTAAGCATCTCTGTCGGTTAGGTTCCATTTTAATACTCCATACTAGATAGTGTTATCATGAATTTCCAAGAACAGGGAAAAGAAGAAAGAAAAATAGAAAGTGCACAAAGTTTTTTGATATGATTTTGATAGAAGAAAAAAAAAGAATGGAAATAATAGTGTTTCAGAAGAAGTAAAAAAATAAGCCGAGTTTGCTTATTATTGCCGCATCTCCCTCCCTTTCCCATAATCTTTTCCTCTTTTGGCTCACTTTCAGTCAGTCATTCAGTCACTTTTTCGCATTATACATCGCCACAGAGAAACTTTTTTCTTCAAAAGCTCTTTTCACAATAAAATATTTCTCTGGAAGAGCTTTTTTTCTTGTGTGCGCTGTAGATAAAAGGGGCATAGGTACCTTTTTATGGGAGCTCTGAAGCTACTAGTTATTTATTTCTCAACAATATTATCTGTTTCCAACCTCAACCAATCTGATTGTAGATCTCTTAGCATGTTTTGCTGAAACCAATCAGTTTCGCCAGTTTAGACCAAATTGAGTTTATTTACAAAATGAATTTTAAAATACATACATAAGCCAGAGCAAAATTCCGCTTTCACTCGAGTACATTTCAAAATTTCAAATAAGACTGTTGTGGCATGCTGAGAAAGAGGGTGGGTGGCTTACGTTCTACGCAACCTGGTAATATTGTTGTGAGGCTTACTTATCGACCCGACGTCAGTTCATATATAATTAAATGAAAGGATGAGGAGGCATAAGGAAGCCAACGTAGAGACGTGACGTTTGCTTAAGTTATTTGGAAGTCAGTCGGAAGGAAGTTGGTAAGATGATAACACGGATACGAATCGTTCGTATTATGAGTCAAGGAAAAATTTCGAGGAACTCTACTTTGTAAAATTGTGAGGTAGGAAGAATGAAAGTAGGGAAGATGAGAGATATGTGTTTATTGTGCGTTCGGTTGAAGTATTAGGTAGGCACCACACCCAAACTGAGTGAAATATGGAGATATCTTTCGTTTGAAGACACAACACTCCGAAATAGGATTCACGAATAGGTACCTCACAATGATTTTCTGATTTCATTCAAACTTTTTACTCGTGTATAAAAGCGATTTTTTTGGGAAAAGGAATGATTTTCTACGAATTCTTGAGTTTGGAAGGGTGTTGATTGTTGAAGAAATATCCCGTTGTTTTTTTCTAAAAAGCTGGGACAAGATAAGCGGAAATCGCTCAAGGACTTACATATAGGCAAGCATGTATTTACCACTTTATTCTGATAAATGTCTAAAGTTATTTCACGGATTCTCGATTGTTGCTGCTCCAAAAAAGATATGCTGCAAGAGAAAGCATGATGATGATAAAACAGTTTTTCGTTACCGTACAATGATTCGGTGGAAAAAAAGAAACGTGATGGCAAAGCTAAAACTGAGAAAAATACGAAACAACAAAAAAAAGTAAATTCTTGAGAAGCTCGACTCATGATTCATGATCAAGAAATCTAGTCGCAACCTTTTTGGAAATTGCATATTGTATAAGTCTCATGCTGGCTTTTGCTATCTTATGCACCACACACAGATAACACAATTTCGCCAGACATGTAAAATAAAGTGGAATGATTTAATGGAAAAGGAGAACTCTTCCTGTCTTCCTGTCTGTCTGCCTGTCTTCACCTCACTTACATTTCTCAAGTCTCTCTGCGAGCGAAACACTAGTAATCATTACAGTCTCCAAAGAGTTTTCCTTAATTCCGTTTTATAACGCGTAGGGGACAGCAACGTACATAGCTACAATATCGGTTGGAGTCCTACTATTTGAAGAAAAAACTAACACTGGAGTGGAGACCAAACACGAGTTGGATAATGCGGTTAGCGCATTTACTTATATATTTGATTATTTCTTCAGGAACAATGACGCATTGAAACAAAAGCCATGTTGGTCGGCGGTGGAGCTATCAGTTTACTAGGAATCCTTGACGTAGCATGAAAATTAATTTAGAATTAGTCCGTTTAATTAATCTGTCTTGCACAAGCGGAAGATATAATAATATGGCTCAATCTAAATGACCATGAATCATTAAGATCCCCCTTCTAATTGAACTATTTACTGACGTGGATCTAATTTCAAGAGCCAATAACGTTTTCCGGGAAAGTCGTCCTACCATACGGAAAAAAGTTTGCTTGCGCAAGCAAATACCAGAACCACAATCAACCTGCTGGGTACTTTTGACCTTTCAAAGAAATATAGTCATATGAAATTAGAAAGCATTCAGAATAACTGCAATCGATCAATACAAATACCATTTCCTTTCGGACTAACGTATGCCTCGAGTCTGAGCAAATAAAGCGCTCGGAAACAAGAAATTCGCCGTAAAAAAAGAAGTTCGAGGGTTCTACAGGTATCAGATGGGTAAAATTTGAACATTAACATTATCGTTAAAATGGGTATTTGGTTAGATTTATAGGCCGAGCTTGTGTTAGCGAGTTCCTAAAAATTGCGAGAAGAGGAGCTGCTACAAGATACTCAACCGAGTGAATAAATGCCCATTTAAAGTTATAGTTTGATTTAGTTCATTTTTATGGCAGTTGGTTGCCTGCACGTAACCTTCATCTTCCTTAAATTATTAAACAAAATCTCTCCATAAAATCCCAAGTAGGGCAACACCAGTCGGAAACTGGGGATCTCTCATTCACAACGTAAAGCTATTACTTATAATGATTGAGTTCGGGGTGGCGTGAACCTCCCTTTTTTATTTACAGACAAGGTAGACTCTTAACTCATTCACTTTGCAAAGTAGTAAGTAGAAAAATCCTCGGAAAAGTGCACTTGTTTTGCTTCAAATGTAGTGGGGAAATCACCTCTGAGACCTTTTGGCTTCAACCACGGCCCAGAAGAGGAAAAGCGTGGCATCCAAGAGACTGCCAGAGACATGTTTTCTTTTATGTGAGTAGTCAAACTTTACTTCTAGAGAAAATCTCTAAGCCCACACAATTTCACTTTGGCAAGTCACGAATCACCACCACGGTACATCGTTCCATCTCCGAAAAAATGTATCCGAATTCCATTGAAAAGTACTTCGTGCCTGTATTCATTCTTGGGTCCGCAGAGCACATCTCCATTTCCAACCCAACAATCCCTGAGCTTCCAGACCCACTTCGTTTTCTCACTCTGATACGATACGAAATAAAATTGTTGTAGTTTTTTTTGGAAAACGCATTCAAAAAACATAAGTTCTACGAGAATACTCTTTCCTCTCGTTGAAAAATATGAAATGGATGGATGGATTGTTTGGTAGCGGTTGAAGCACAAGCAATTCGTCTCTGGTTGGCGCGTGAAATGCACTAGCTAAAATATTAAGTTTGACAGGAGAGAAAGCAGTTGAAAAAGTAGGAAGGACTAGGGAAGGGGAGAATCGGTGTTGTTTTACCATCGTTACATCTATCTTGTCCTTTCAAAAAGTAGGTCCCAAGTTTGCTTAATAGACAACAAACCCTTCAACTACGATTACTCTGGAACATCCATTACGCTCATTTTTTCCACACTGTCTTCCAAACAGACAGAGAAAATACATCTTGAAAACTCAATTTCCGCTTCCTAACTAGAACAATGAAACTAAATATTATTTATATAAGTAAGCGACAAAGCGTCTTTGATGTGATGAGTACAAGTGCAAACTGACATAGGGAGGGATAGGTTTAGGTGCGTCAAAGATTATAAGTTTACATCAGAACAGAAACCGCTTTTATTCAAGGTAAACGAGAAAAGAAGCAGGGGTGAGAGTTATAGTAAAAAATATGTCTGGCTTTGAGAGAGAAAAAGTGTACGCGAAAACATTAAAAGAACATAAACGTAAGTCGTAACACCATCAGTTTACACGATAACCGTCGTGAACTGTATGCCATAAAATTTTGGAGGTAACTTTCCCTCTCTCCCTCCCTAAATACTTACATCAGAGAGAAAGTCGTCAGTGGGAAATGTAGCAAAGCAGTTCTGAGAACAACGTACCGTTTTTTTCTATGATGAAGAGACTTTGGTCTGTCAGTGAAAGTGAGAAATATATGTTCAGTCCTAAAATTCAAGTTTCGAAAAGGATGTTTCATGAGCGTAGAACACAGAATATATATTATGTATGTATGTAGTTTCGGCTCCATTGACAATAGAAAATTGCATAAGATGGTCCGAGCGAGGGAAACAGAACAGAACAAGTGGCACAACTTGTTCCGCCTCTACCGCTACAAAACGCCTTTCTTTTTATGTTGTCATTGAACATATGGATCTCTGCTGGATGAAGCCTGGCCGTAAAAAAGGTTGACTAGCTAGCACAAAAACTTTTTCATTTTTAACAAAATTTTCTTGAAAAAAAGAGGAGGAAAGGATGAAAGAAGGAGAATAGTGGGGCGAGCAAACTTTCATCATATATTACGAAAAAAAAGGTTTTACAAGCAAGGCAAGATTTTCACGCACGTCTGACAGCTCCTCAAACTGAGTGAACTCACTTTTGTAATTACTACTTCCATGTAAGGATAGAAGCATCAACTGCATATAGATCATTCTGCAAAAAGGTTGCAACTACAAATGAATGTATTGTATATGCACAAGGCCTAGTACGGCTGGTTCTAGTTTAGAATAAGCTTTAATTTAATAACTTATTTATATGTTTCACAGCCTTTTAAGGATAAAAGACAAGAAATTATTATGTTTGATGTTGTGTAGCGCCTCAGCTGTTGCAAAACGAAGTGAGCAACTTTTATACACGCTCATCATCACGTCGTAGTACCCTTTTACTTTCTTTGTAAAGCAAAGTGGGAAAGTCTGCGTTGTGGATCTATTTGGGCTCGGAAGGTTTGGAGGAGCCGTCTGCCAGGGCAAGCGTGAAAATCCGATGAAGACGTGGAAATGATAATGATGAGTAAGGAAAAAGTGCTAGAAGATTTTTCTCACAGTTTCCAGTCTTTCATTTTTCAACTTTCTCTAAGCATTTATTAGCGAAAAAAGGAAAACTCTGAATTTTTTGCTGGGCTAAGCTGTTAAAATTTGTACCGTGAATTGAACCATGGAAGACACATGCTCCTTTTATTTAGGTAGCTATCCCGTATCCCCATGTAAAATTTCTTCACGCCAATTAGGCATTGTTGGGAGAATGATAAATGACAATTTATCCATGGACTCTTGTTAAAGTCTACGGTATGTGGCAGAAACTAGATTTACTTACATTTTAATCACATTAAGCTGTTATATTTTTGCTAGTCATGGTTAATTTATTTTATTTTATTATGTAGGTAAGACACGAGGAAAATATTGTACACTTGTACTCGAGTTTCTCGAAAACCCCGAAATTTTAATATTGTATTTACGTAATTTGATACCTAAAACCAATTTAATGAAAACCTTTACCGTGAATAAATTTGATTTTATGTACTTTTCATGTATTTGGCGACCTGCCTGCGTCAAACAGGAGAGAGTGTGCGGTGGTGTGTGTACTTACTGGTGACTTCGTGACGCACAGATATTTTGCATTCTAAAATGTCTTTTCATCCTTGATTGAGTTGTCAAGGCTCGAGAGCTGACTATGATACAATGATGCATATATTGTGGTATTTTGACTCGCCCCTCATTCCAGAGAAAGCTATTTCGATCAAACGATACAAAGGCTGGGCTGGCGCACGTCAAACTGAGACGACAGCGATGAAGATAAAAATAATAATTTCGTCGAATTCTTCTCTGAATTCATTCTAAAATATGTTGTAGTGGTAAACTTATTTGAATGAAAATGAAAGACGTCTCAACAATAATTCATTCATGTTTTCCATAAAGAGTTTATTTAGCACCTTTTGTTCTACTTGAGGAATTCTTTTGGATGTCAGATGAATAAAAATCGTCTTACTGAAATGCGAACTCCTCTTCTTCTTTTGAGAACTTTGTGCAACCTATTCTTTATCTTGAGAAAGGTTCCTATCTTTAGAAAGGTTAGCGTTGTTCCAATCTTCTCGTAGAAAATTGAGAAAGTTTACATTCAAATGAAATCATGACTCATTCTTTTTTTACAAAACTCTATTTGTTCAACGCATGTTTAACAGCGATCAGTCTGCGTTAAGATAAAAGAACTTGCTTTTCTGGAGCATTGCGCAAACTTCCCCGAGCCTTTCTCACAAGATAGATGAAAGAAGCCATGTAATATAGCTGTGACTTTCATTCAAATATGAAGATCTAGTCAAATCTGTACACTGATTATTTTTTCAGCTCAACTTGGTTTCAAAAACCTTGCATACCTATGTATTCCTTAGAATATTGCACATACCAGATACCAGAACTTTATTATTTATATCATCAAAGGACCTTTCCATTTTTCTCTATATTTAATCCGACTACTTTCTTAGGGTAAGTGCCAAGTAATCTAATTGAAAGATTCCAGACTCGTCCCGTGAACTAGGCTAGGCAGTTCTCCGGGAAAAAGGTGAAGTAAGTAAATGTGGAAAAATGTAATCGAACTAGTGAAAGCACTTACGAAATACATTTTTGCAATTTTTATTACTCCTTAGCCTACATACCAACATTTTTACTGTTTCTCTTATTTCTCAACTCATTCAGTGTTATGTCCTTTTTCTCTGAGAAAACTCAAG
Organism: Seira ritae; assembly: GCA_027744415.1. NCBI lineage: Eukaryota > Metazoa > Arthropoda > Collembola > Entomobryomorpha > Entomobryidae > Seira > Seira ritae. The sequence goes on along the minus strand of JAHZNI010001727.1, from coordinate 4,338 downwards.
CCAACGATGGAATGTTGCAATGGCACAGCCTTTTTTATTTTATTTTATCACACCTGTTTATTTTACTTTTATTGGTGAAAGGAGCATGTACTCCCTTCATTTCAACAATGGGTCTCCGAGAGAGAAAAAAGCAGTAAAAACTAAAAAATAAACAATAAAATGGATCCATGCTTTTGTTGATATTTCTCTTCTTTATTTTCCCTTCCTTTCTTCCCTTTTATGGTACTGAACCATATACCAAGTGGAATAAGCAGGAATACATAGAACAGAACTAGGGGAATTGTTCACGGGAGGGGACAGAAATGTCGCTATTTAATGTCATCATTATTTCTCAAAATATTTGGCAAAGATGACATTTTTATTTTGTTTTTACGCGTCCATAATTTAATTGTGTTTATTGCCCGTAAGATTCCTGCGAAAATGTAGGTGGTTTCCTGAACACATTTTATTGGAATGATTTTTGAAGGCTTAAGTACAGACACAGAAAGTTTGTTCGGTGGAAAATGGGACGGAACTAACGGATCAAAAAATATTTATACAGATGGTTCCTCTCTCTCTCTCTCTCTTAAATGAACATGTGTAGGTACACTATATAATATTGTATAACCTTAATGGGAAAATACTAAAGCGAACAAAATAATGACACCACCACGAGTAGAGTGGCTGCAATGAATTAGATTTATCCTTGGGGAACTAACCATTGTTTCCTGTGTCTCATGAATTCATATGCATTTTGTAGAGGCATTTTGTTCGCCTCTGGAACCATACCTATATGGAATTCGAATACCAATATTGAGCAATTAGGTACGTGAAACAGATTTTCAGAATGAAATTGCCCATTGTCTTAACATCAGAATCAATATTAAAGAAATAAGAAATTGCTTGCCCAGCGTTATTCCATGGATGTTATTTCGAGTGGTAAAAAAGTTTACAAGACACTACCCAAACAAATAATATTGTCTCGACTGTGAGTTTCCTTCCCTCCATTCCCCTGATCAAAGTCCATTTCTATACTAGTGCTTTGTCCTCTTTTTATGGATTGTGTTATGAGAAATGATGATTTGAGATATGAGGCACCAGCTGCAGCTGGGACCTGGCCCGGCCTGTTCTGCTGGCTTGGCTTACGTTCCTTGTTTGGTGAATGTTGTATAAATTGCTTTTCTCCACTCCTGCTAGCCTTTCAAACAAACTCCGAAGCATCGTTTGGAGAAAGACTGTTGAATACGAGGACAACAGAAAATGCCATTTTATTCTGTCTCCTCGTGCTCCAGAAAACCTATAAACAAGAGCGTTCCTTTCTCCAGATTCCTTTCACCAGACACATTATTGGTTGAAGCAACATAGTAAAATACAGATTGGCAATGGAGGAACGTAAATATAAATGTGGATATTGGTTATGTGCCCATCTCTCCTTTTACAAGTGCAAAATCCTTCATTTTATCGAGTGTTCTTTTGGGGAAAGTTTTCCTTTTCGACTGCTCTGCTCGAGCTTCTTGGTGAAAAATAAACCACTTTAAATCTGTCCTGGAAATAGAAATATCTAAAATGATGAAAAGAAAGAGAAAAGAGTATGAAGATTCTTTGTGTGTTTGTAAAACTTTTCAAAAATATGAATAGGCTTATGAAACTTTTTTTTTTGCATAATTCTGATGAATTGTATATGAAACTGCTAAAAGTCATCAGCAACTTCTCAAAAAATATTTCCTAAGAGCCTAATTTTAATAAAAATTGAATAAATAATGAGCATGTCATTTCATAAACTGATTATGTTTCCATTAGATTGCAAGAAAGGAACAAAATGGAAGAAATTTCATTTGAACGTATATCTTGTTCTTTCTTCCAAAACGCATTTCAGTTTACACTTTATTTTGTTGAGCTGGATGTTGAAAACAAATTTCTATAAAGACTCCATTAAAATGGCTTGCGAAAATTTCATTACTCAGGAATAGGAATGTAGACACATGAGCTAAGTAAGCAAAGCACAAAGAAAATCTCGCCATTCGCGAAAGTATTTTGTGAGTGAGTCAGGGTACATTAAAAATTTGTTTTTAGAAGTTTGATGGTTCGCAAACATTTGACTCCTGAATATTATAAAAAAGTTTACATAGGGTCTATTCAAATTGCTCCGCTTCTTTAGTTAAATGTTGCTCATGTAAAGTTGAAATTATTTGCATAGTATACAGTCAAGCTTTGAAGACAAGGACAAAGGCTTCATTTTCACATAAGCAATTTCGTCCTCCTCATATTCCCCCTTTTATACCATCTCCGCGTTTACAACTTTAACTGCGTTATCACAGATTGTTCAATATATGGCGAAAGGATCAACAAAGAGGATCTTATTTCTCTGTTAGTACATTTAACAACGCCTACATTAATGACTCTGTTCTCTTTGTTCCTTCAATCCAGCTGAAAATATCAATTTCACGACATTTGCATCCACTCTTTCTCGCTCCGTCTTATTTGCGCTCGATATAAGCGCATTATTTATTTCATGACTCCTGATAACGGAGTAGTAATAATGATAGGAAAAGTTGCTGGAAGAGATAATGATCAAAATAGTCATTCACAGTCCATTGAGTTACTGTAATGTTTGATTTTATTTAAATGACTTCCATTCCATAAGTTGTGACTGAAAGCAAGTGAGTCCTTTATTAGTCCAGATATTTATTCCAATTTTGTAGGCGTACCCTTCATATCTTCTTACGGTCATAGCGGACAGGACGGAGAAAATTGGACTGCAGTGTACATACACCGCGTAGGCCTGGGCTAATCTTGTTCTTTCCGCTCTCCTAATTTCATATGCCAGAGGCTGGAGGCAGTGTTGGAAAAAAGCGCTTTTTTGAAAATTTTATTTGCTTTAAAGCAAAAAAGCGCTTTTGTTTTATTGCTTAATTGCTGTTTTCACCATGCTTTTTTGCTTTAAACAGCAAAAATGCTGCTTAAAAGCAACCAAGCGGGGTTTTGCTGTAAATGAAAAAAGCAGGCTGTCCAACACTGGCTGGAGGTATGATCGGATGATGCGATTTATAATCTTAGGAATGACATGAGTCGACAGTATATTTTACTTTCCAATTTTATACTCCTACTCAAAAGCAGAAAATTCTTTTCAGGCCAATCGATCTATGGTTACCGTTGTACTTGACTTTTTTATGTCTCAATATCCCCTTATAATCATAGATGTATAAATAGTTGCTTATAATGGGAAAAATTGCGATGCTCGTGTAAGATCTTTAGAAAATATGAAGAGCTTGAATGAAAAGAATGGAAATCAGGAGGGAATGAGATGTGTTAGGAGGAAGTTTCATGAATTCACAGTTTTCATTACCCCTGTGAGGAAAGCCCTTTCGAAAGGTGTATTAGGGGATTGTCGTTCCGCTACAATAGGGGCGTAGGATAGGAAAATTACCGTAAAATATGCTGAATATTTAAATGAGTTTTAGTACACATACTCGGAAAGGAAGATTTTTTCCGATAAAATTTGCTCGCGCCAAACTTGAACCTCCAGACTTATAATTATCTTATTTTTAAAAGGAAGATAAACCGCAGAAGTTCAAATAGAAACAATATATTTCTTTTCCATTTAACCTGGCCCTATCCCACTTCCCCTCAGTGGATCAATGCGGTTCTAAAAATAAACAATGAAAAATAGAATAAATTTAGGGAAGAAAGGGAGATAAATGTAGCAAGATAAAGAGTGGGAACCCTTTTCGGGTAAACAATGGGAGAATGACGAGGATGGAAAGTGAAAAGAACAAACCTACTATGCAAAACGAATCTACATAAAGAACGTACAGTTACAGGAAAAGATTTCGTGCTTAAAGATCGTGAAATATTGGCTTTTTGCGAGGGTTATTTATAATGAAAATGACGCTATACATAACATAAGAGAATAAGAAAAACGTGAATAATTTGCTCAAGACGTATTGGTTTCAAAGGACTTGAATTGAGAAAGGATGAGGCAATAAGAAAAACTTTAAAGAGGAATGAGAGATGCACATGAATAAGTACCTACTATATAATGTAATGTACCTACACTACACATTCACGAAGGCAAAGCTGCATGGCTCCTGATAGATTTCAGGATGATTCACATGCATAATAATGGATTTTTCATTCCGAGCCTTTGACAAGAGAAACAAAAAAGATTTAGAGAAAAGAAACCTGAGCCTACCAACCACTAGAAAAAGAAGAAAAAAAGAGGAGAGTGGTGGGATTGCTTATACACTCAAGAAGGTCTCACCAGTTACTTCCATTTGACTAGACATGATTTAAATGAACGGGGCTTCCTCAAGTTTTTCTACAAAAGTGAAAACTGAGCAAAAGCAGCTTGTAAGGAGA
>JAHZNI010001726.1:0-12983 GCA_027744415.1 Seira ritae | reverse complement strand
GATATATGGTAACATATATATGCACACATAGAGGCGACCGCCAGATCTTGATGGGGCATGGCGTGCACTGTGGGGTTCTTCGTTTTTCTGTTTGGTTTAGATACTCTTATTTTCTACAGAAAATTGTAACATTATTTACTCGGTGATGCTCTATTCACTTACTGATTTCCGTTGGAGTAGTTTTCCTGTACTTCTAGCCAAGAAACCTCATAGTACATGTAACGTCCATCCGACGATGAATTTTTTTCAACCCACCTGCGGTTTCCTGTGGTCGGCTTTTTCGGGATTCCTCGGTAGGACGTGGTCGAGGTTTTCGTGGGGACTACGCCGTACACGTTAACGCTAATTTTCCTTTCATTAGCGAGAAATGCTTGATTGTTGATTGAGGTAAGTAGCAGTAGCAGGCAATGCGGATTGAGGTCAGAGCCACGCAATTATTATTTATTTTTTGAATTGAATCTTGTTCTGAATTGCGCAGTGACTGTATTAGTTACTTTCAGGAATCTTCACGAATTAGTTACATAGTCGAGGAATGTCAAAGGGAAAGCTTGTACTTTCTCCAATCCAAAAAATAACTATGGAGAGTTCATCTTGTAGAAGAATACGACAGCTGTAGGCATTTATGTATTTATGCAATTCAATTTCAATGGCCATGCTTTGATTGAAAAATGGTATCCATTTACTGATGTGGGTCTAGACATGTGAATTAGGAAACTATAGGAGGACTCCTAATAATTCAAAATATGTTCAAAGGTATCATGGGATGTTTTTGCGGAATAGGTAACATAATGGATAAGAAATCAGGTGGATTTTAGGTAATATTCAACTCAACGCATGTATTCCAACAAAAACTGAGTAAAGTCGCCCTGATGTTATTGACATAAAAGTACTTGAGAATCGAGAAAATCGTATGATGTTATCTGCACCCATTTAGTTACCTGAGCACGTAGGGATGAGCACATACATGCGCATCCATTATTGAGATGAAAGATAACCAACTCTGTTGTAGCTTGAATGAAATTGCTTCTGCAGATGTATTTCGCGGTTTGCCAATTGATGAAGCCTGAAACTGAAATGCAAAGATGATGGATTTCGTTGTGTTTGGGAGCTTTCACTTCATATATTTAGATACATGGACTACCCCAGTTGCCTTTTAATTCGAATTCAGCTCCTTAGCGTCAAAGTCTTGCTTCTAAGTGCGCTGATTATATGAATAATTCAAACCATATTTTAGCAAGTCGATGCGTACTGCAGAGGTGGCTTTGGTAATAATATATGTTGTTTTTGACCACCCTGAACATTGTTTACAATACTGTATGTATTGATGCACATCATGTTAAATGTAGATTCTGAAGTTGCTTCCGTACTTTATTCATGTATTCTCTTTAACTATGCAACTTTGTTGAGTTAAGTAAACAATACAATTCGACGACTATTTTAGGAAATACATAATTTGATTATAAAGTGTGTATGCACCGATTTATGAACACGTACTATTAATGATATCACCTATTTTGATGTATGCCTGATGTATTCTAATGTATTTTGATTTTGATGTTTTTCTTTTTATGCCACAAACTCAAGTAAGCCAGTCTTACCACAAACTGCAAAAATATTTTTGAATTAATAAAAATTAAATTATAAAAGATTAGAATATTAAAGGTAATGTGCATTTGAGCCTTATGCCCAAAACAGAAACAACTATGCCACAAGAAACACGAAAAGCATAATAAGAAAATATTTAATCTTTTGTTTAAATTCATTTAGAACACTGGTCACATGAAAATTAATACACCACTCTCATTAATGGACTGTGTCTTAATGCGTTATTGCTATTATTGAGTTCTAAATTTTTTGTCCTACTAGAGTATTTTGTATGTAATACATAATACGCTATTAAGTTTTAACCCTAATGCGTACAAATTTAGTGTCGCCGAAAATGAACGCATTAATTAGAGTTGACATTATCAACACAATATTCTTCCAAAGAAAAAAGCAACTTACAAACAATATATTTTAAGTAAAATTCTGTTGGTAACTAGTAAATAATAAACATCGTGCCACAACAAACTGAAAAAATCTTACTGATTAACCATACATATATAAACTCTTTTAACAATTATACTGAAATGGTGTCCATGGATGTTTAGTCTAAATCTAAATCAATACTGTTTCATTATTTGTTTTAGTATCATTTTATTATGTTGTCAAATTGAAAGTTTTAAGAGGATATATGTATAACCAAATTTTTACACAATAAAATCGAGCGAGATGTTGGTGATATAAATTGTGTCAGGAAGTCATCCCAAGTTACACCTTTTAATCCGTTTTCAAGTCACATAAATCAGAGAGATCAAAATTTAAAAATAAATTCAAATAATCAGAATAACTGAAAATAAAATTTGTGAAACACCAGAGGAACTGCCTGAAAACCAAAATTGGCCAGCTCTTCGAGAGACCATCCTCAAGGGAAGTAACCAACCTACACGATAAATCAGGCTAGACTCAACTCAAGGTAATCGAAGGTATCGTTTCAAACATTTTTCTGCATTACGAACGGCATAAAAGATAGAACGGGATAGAACTACTTCATCAAGGCATTACCTATATCACCATCATCATATCGAGAGAAACATCATGGAAACGTACATAATTTATGGAAACGCATTCTATCGAAACCCTGAAGAAAAAATCAAGATCATTGAAATCACCCAAGATTCATCAAAGTTTCATGTCTCACGTCGCCCCAAGAGAAGAAAAATTTTTAAGTCATGTTCAAATTGAGGCTCAACATTTCGGATCTTTACAAGTAATTCATTTTAAATTCCCCGTAAACCAACAATATTCAGATCATCAAAGAAAAATTATCATCATAACATCAACCATCATGAGTGAACCCCAACCGATCAGAAATTTGAAACCACCAGAATCAATCAACTAATTTATTCCCACATCAATCCAGAAGACCCAAAAAAATTTTTTTATTGGCTAAAACAAAACAATTCATGAGCAAGAAATTATGAACAACTTCAGAACATCGAAAGGATTAAAATTTTTTTTCTTTTCTCACCATCACTCGGCAGAAAAAACTTTTGGAAGACATTTCATCAACAAAGTAGAAATCAAGACCGAGATTCCCATGAAAAGAACTTCAGAAAATTTCGACAGACAAGATCACCCCTCTCCGAAAAATAGGCATAAAATCTCTACCAAAATTCTTTCCCCTATTTCAAAGTTCATCCCTTTCAAAATCTTCTGTCAGCAATAGCGCATGGAGTATAGAAGGACCCCAAGCTCTTGTGAACGGGGTCAGTTGTGCGAAGGCTGTCCGCCGTGTTTGTTTTATTTAAGAAGTAGTGAGTGAAGTAATTGTGCCTCTCATTTTTGTACAATTTTGAGGTAAAATGTTGGCAAAATGGCTATCCTGCGGGCTTCGCCCTTGTTTGCTGCTACAACAGGTCACGCCATTTGGACGAATAGATGATACTACAAAGGTTTGCACCAGCACCGGTTACTACTAGCACTACAAGTATAATATATGACATGACAAAAGTAATAAACTTATGTAAATATGTAAACTATTTAAGATAAAGAATTAAACGTTAATGATTTATTCTTTTAGTAACAACTACAGCGACCCAATCAACACCAAAGCCGAAATTAACTACAACAAATCCTCCTGCTACTACCAAGGTCACGTTATTCAGATTCAGTGGATGTTACGGCAATGGGTTACTCAAATGATGGTTTCAACCAGCACCGCAGGTAAAATAGATGAGATGACAATAATAACGTATTTATTTAAATGTATGAACCTTATATGCAATACCTTACCTTGGTATATACCTTAAAAAATTTATTGTTAATGTTTTTTTCTTTCAGCATCCATTACTACTACCATCACTAGTAGCAACTAACGTAACTACAAGAGCTCCTTTAGCGACCCTGAAGCCTGGTCCAATTCTATCAGTGGTTAGTACTACCCTACAAAATGTCTCTGAAATTTTTGATTCAGAGCATTTGTGTGATTGCGAGGATGGTTTATCTCATAAACAAATGATGGAGATTAATGAATGAAGGATTAGAATGTGTCCCCGGCGCGAAGTGTCTTTTGGGTAATTGTTGTTGAAGCAACTAAACAAAAATTGAATATGGTGCATTTACCGAAATATGCGGCAGCGATATATGTGCTTGAGCGATATATTAGAGGTAAATGCAGTCTTTATCTTAACTTTAAGAAGGCGGAACGACCCGGTCTTGATCGAGCTTGCCTTCACCTAAATAATGCTCTTAATCAGGGTTTGCACCCATGCACCCAGTAAACATGCAAATAAATGCAAAATATTATTTGTTCAAATAACAGAAGTGTTATATGGGATTCTTACGAGATGACATGATAACGTTTACTTTAATATGAATGTTTTGTAAATTGAGTTTTAAATATGGAGTGGCGTAAAAAAGGAATGATATGAAATTTTTGAAATAAATATATATAATTAAAAAGGATTTAACCTGATTATATAATTATATTTGACACAATGGTCATAATTCCAATGATAGCAAATTTGATTCTTTGTGATTTTCCTATTCTGAGTTTCTGAGGTGAATATTTATAATTTTTAGGAATTCAACATTCCTGTAATTTTTTACATTTTCAATTAACAAGAAATGAAACCCTAAATTACATACTTTCACCAACGAACCTAGTCGCGATAGTTAACCCTCCTTCTGCATTCATGACGTACAGGCAATTGAACGTCTTCTCCTTTCTCTCTCCTATACTCGATGAGAACTGTACCTGGTAAAGTAATTTATTATCAAAAGCATTGTATGATAAAATTACGTTGTATTATAAAATTTAAAAAATACTATGCTTACTTTAAATGGCTTATAACACAAAACAATTCAACAGCAGTAATGAGCATTAAGGACCAATCCAATTAACGACGATTGACTCTCGTTTGCGATTAAAATTTATACACAAGTACATCATTATCGCTAAAAATTACAAAATTCACTTTACAGGAGCTTATACATACATAAATACACAGGACGCGGCTTATTGTACAAAATTAAAAATACAATTAGATAAAACGTAAAAGAATCAAGAATTTCTTGCGGAAGATTATTCCACGACGATGCTGCTCTCACATAAATAAATTGTTCTCCTATGAAGGTCTTACATTTAAAACTGCCGAATTTATCCCTATTCCTACTGTTACGTCCGTGCACTTCACTCCCACGGTGAAACGCGCTATTCAAATACGGAATGCATTTTAGATGAGTTATTTTATAAAACAAACATAATGTTCTGAACTGACACGTCTTAGCCGGAAAAAGCCATTTTAACTGCGATGCAATTCCCATTTCTCCCATTTTCATTACACCGCATACACTAGACATATTACGCAGAATAGATAGTACAAAAGCTTGACCTAATACCTGAAAGAACCCTTTGAATGGAATACAGAATTTTTACTCGTCTAAAACAGACACCAACAACCTTCTGCATATGCAAGTCGAATTTCATGATAGGATCTTAAGTCAAGCCAAGACACGTAAGTAATTTTTCGTTGCAAATCTTAGAATTATCCAATGTAAAACTAAAATATCGAAGCTTGCCATATGCCTGACGCTAAATGTCGTCATCTTTGTCTTGCTTCTATTTTGGCACAACTTGTATTGTACAAGGTACTCACCAACTCTTACCATTGTGTTTAAGATTCCTGCCCGTAATTCTTCCAGCCTAGAAAATTTACCAACAAAAATTAAGGTACCATCGTCCGCAAAGATCGGCATCAATGATAACACAAAAGCTTACAAGCTTACATCAAATGAACAAGAAGCATTACGCAAAGTGCTAAATAAATTTCGAGAAGGTGTACGTCAGCAGATAGTTAAGCATTGTAGTAAGAAGAGGAAACCGAACAAACCGACATTATTTTCTTGGCATTAAGTAGTTAAGGTAAAAAAACGTCTGCATAATGAGAGCGGACAATGGCAATAGTGCGGTCATATTAAACAGAGATGTTATACAATTCTCAAGACGACCCCTACGGCAGCTTATCGGGAATGAATCAAAACCTCAACGGTACGTTTTTTTAACCATATCGTATTGTATCAATTTTTACAGTAAAACAATCCCTATACAAAATCGCAACACCACCTCTTCTTGTCAGTCAATTAACTTTATCTTAACATCGTTGTGCGTTTTGCTGTCCAAAGATGATGTGCTGTTTTCCTAGTCAGTCCTGTGCCATTTCGTCTTCTTTGCCATCATTATTGCTAGTCGTGCTGCTGTTTACTGTTAGCTACACTCTTTAGACTCATCATCTTGTGCTCTGCTTCCTTTTTGCTTACTTGATCGCCGCAGTGGGGTTTTTGTCAGGCTGGACACTGATTTTAGCGTACACGTCCTGTCTCTTTAGTTTGCCTTCGCTGGATAATGCAGTGTTACGCTCATCAGCATTGTTGAGAAAGACTTCCACTGGTTTTGGTAGTTGCATCTAGGTTCATGATTCTCATGGGTCTCAAATGATATTTCAGGCCTCGACCGTTTCAGGTACTCCCCAGGTACTTTCAGGTTTCAGGTACTTTCAGGTACTTTCCTAAGCCTCTGCATCTCTTCCTTCAGCCCAGCCTCCTTAGTATTGAGATCCTCTGCTAGATTGGATACCTTAGCCTGATTGTCATTATGGGATGACTGAATGTTTTTCTGCTCCTTTTTCTAGCCCATCCGGTCTCCCGTTAATGTAAATGTTTGACAGAGAAAAAAGTCGTGGGGTGCGGTCTTTAGCCTCTAGTCTTAGTCTTTAGGTCTGTGATTTAAGTTTATTAGCTGACCTATCTACCGTGACATGTGTGATTTCGTTTAAAGGCATAAATCTGTTTCGCATGGCTAACGTAATCTCAAGAAAGTGTTCGCCAAAGCCAAGATGTTGTATCTGCAAGTATTCTGAATATTGTGAGAAATCAATGCGGACTGTTTACGACTTAAGGCATTTAGATGGACGGTTGTATAAGTATGACTATCGGCAATGTAGGTCAAGCTAATCATCAAAGCAGGAAATGAAATAGGAAGCCATCAGAAAAAATCGATTCGAAATGGTTCGAACTGTTGTCGGCGTTCCTGTAAACTGCGAATACGTATATCTTACATTTAAAGGGACACATCTTTCTGCCATTGTAACCTAAACGCAGCAAGCAGATGTAACAAAAATTAGGAAACGGTATATTGGTAAGGGTAGACTTGTGCCAGTAGGTAGCTTTTAAAGTATGAAACCATAATGAGCGGGTAAATTTTTTCCTTCCGTTTTTACTTTCGAACAAGATGCAAACAACACATGATTGTCAAATTTGTGGGAGAGGATTTTGTATATTTTAAAAAAACATATCTCAGTTTTAACCTACGACACTTACGACACCTACGACATTTGCACAAGTTGTGCACGTTTTTATTTTTCAGGTCTAAAACTAGATCTTGCTAGAGGAAAATCCAAATGTCAGGGGTTACCACAAAACCACAAACCAGCGGACAATATGAACCACGATATGAAGCAATGGGAGCACAAAGGCACACTATAAAATATTTGGCTCGACTAAGCCCAGTAATAATATTTGGTCCGACTGACAAACAAACATTAGTTATCAATGCGGATCGACATAAAATATACATATCGTCACCTTATTATCACTTGGACGTATTTGTTCTCCATGGACCATGGCTATGTAGAACCGTGTAATTCCATGTATTTCCTTTTCAGAATACGAATATAAAAATCGTTATTCGTGCTATTCCCTTTGTTCGACCGGACCGAGCATGCGGATGATATCTTGCATTTATCCACTCGAATATGTCCTGCAGCGTGTTGCAGATCGTATAATGGTAGACGCTTCCGTCTTTACAATACCATCTTTCCATGCAGCCTAGGCGAGTTATTTGACAAATTTAATTACCATATGTGGTAACTGTATGGTTAACGTAACTTTCAGAGTACTTAATTACACAGCGGTAAAAAGGATATGATTGTTTTGGAATTATGACGCACTTCTTTGCTCCAGTCTATTTCGCAGCCATCTATAAATTAACCCTCGTGCATTATCTCTACAAAAATATCTACTACGCGCTGGCGTATGATAATATTTCCAGGTTCCATTTTCCGAAAATGTTCAAGGGAAAATCCGTTCGATCCAGAAATTATCGGGGAACGATTTAAATATATTAGAGGTGGTTGCTTTCCACTTCGTATTGTTACTCGAGTAACGACCTTATTTTAATATATATAAAGCCTGTGACATGGATCAAATCTTACTCACTGGCCATATGTATCTCAAATATGAACCAAAGTATACCTAATAAACTCTACATTTATTCTCGTGGCAAGCGGATGAATTTTACCAATATACGCTACTAGTTACAAAAGTTGTTATTGCGTTTCATTGATGAATATCTTGTTGTAAAAGACTTCTACCCATATCCTCGGACTGCCTTCGTACATTAGTACTTTAAATTTCTCATGAGTGTTCCTTAATTCGCTGGGTTAAATCATTAAAAAGATCTAAATTAGGTTAGGTTGGGTTAGGTTAGAACAGTGTTCTAGTACGCCGCTCTCAGTTGAAGACAGACAGGTACTAAAAAAGCTAGAATTAAAATATGGAAGCAATATTATCGTTAATTACTGTTGCCAGCGATAAAAATGAATGAAAGTAAGGATTGTAAGAAAACCCAAGATTGAAATTTAGTGACTGCCAAACTAGGCGAATCATACCTGTCCTCATCACTGCTAGTACCAGATTATTGTCATAATGATGAAATCTGTGAAGATGAATAAATTGGCACACTGTTGTAATTATATGTGTCCACTTCTGAAAGGCGAATTACACTGAGTTAGTCTGAGGTATCATGCACTCACAAAACGCTGTGCATCCATAAGGTGACAATTTCATTTGCCTCTTATTCTTTTTGCCTCTTGGTCACGATCGTTATATTTTAGCTTTATATGTATTTCTTCATTTGACACACCCATAATGGCATATTATTTTTAAGAACCATGCATGCAAAAATATAATGAACATAAATAACAGAAAAAAAGGGCAAAAGTGCAGCAAAAAAGGGTTCCATACACAAGTGATATCATTCCAGTAAGGACGTAGCTATAAAAATGCATTTTTGCCTTACTTTGCGTATGCCTTTAATATCAACATCATCTGGAACCCGCCAAAAATGCAACATTGCGTTTTTCATTAATTTTTTGCGTAGTTGATCATGTGCTCTGCTCATTTTGAGCATCATGAATCTTCAAGAGGGGTAAGAAAAGTGATTATTACTGTCTAGGAGTACTAGTTAATTTTATTATTCTTGTTTTCAAATTTCGAATGTTTCGCCTATTTTTGTGTGCTTTGTTTTGGATGGTCAGGGCCAAAGAATATTTGGGTGAGACAACTGAACCTACATTTGTTTTCTTCACATCTTTATGTAATTTTCTTCATATACATAATGATAATTCGCTGTTATTCCATTAACATTTTTATAGAATGACCTGCAGCACTGATTGTAGCACTTGCATTGCCCTTGTTATATCTGAGAGGACGAAAAAAGTTTGTGTTGCAAGGAAGGAAGGAGTTCATCATCATCATTCCTCCTGGCTCCTTGTCTTATTACATCGCAGCAGCGTCCTCTCCAGAAGCTTGCTCCTTCACAAGTTCCATTAAAATCATTGTCATTTTGATTCTTCTCTTCTTCATTCCGGCGTCGTTTTGTGCGTGAGGCTTACAAGCATTTGGGTGATGATGATGATGTCATTCGCTCTGCAACGCAAGATTCTGATGAGGACTTAGTCTCCAATGCTGCTACTATGTAGAAACAAATTACACCTAAATGAGGTCTTTCTTTCTCTCCTGCTCTCGCTTCTCTGACAATAACGCTTTTCATCATGAAATTGAATGCAGAGCCGTTTTATGCGGGCAAAGTCGAATTTCGGATAGAGTTCGAATTCATATCCCTTTTCTTCGCCTTTGTCTTTCATTTCCAGAGTTCGACACAATGCCCTCTCAAAGTTCTCTCTCCATTGAAAGTATTCCTTATAATGAAAATCGTCATATTTTTGTAAAGTATTTATTGACTTCTTAAAAATTTACCCTGCAGTTTATAAACGATTCCATTGGAAAATGTTTGAAACACTGTTGTCTTTCGGTTCTTTTTCTAGCGCTGACGTACAGCAGAGCTAGGCTTGGATCCCTTGATTGTTCTGCTTTTTTGATTGTCTCATTGATTGGAAGAGTTATCGCGGCTGTGGCGCTTACCTTGTCCGACCTTCGATGCTTTTTTTGGTCTGGTGGGAGGTTGACTTTTTTAATGTTACCATTGCCTTGTCATGGTCACACACGTAGGCTTCTTTGTTGACGTGGTGGTAGTACGTGGCGGGGGAAGCTGACTTTTGTTGTGCTTTCCTGTTGCATGATTGGCTGGAGTGTAGTACTATGCATGTTTGTTGTATGTCCTGTTGTCTGATGAGTAGACGCAATCTTTCCTGCTGATCTTGCTTGTACTTAACTCCATTAAATTTTTGCTTTTCTTTTAAAACAATGATAATACATCCCTTACTAAGACATACAGTTTTCATCCCTTTGTAAATGCAATGGCCACAGGGTTCAAGTAAACTCCCTACGAAAGAAGCACAAACTCACTGGTGAGTGTTTATACCTTGTGATTTTGTAATAACTCATTATTATTATCACGAAATATTGTTTTATTTGCAGGCATGTGGGTCCCGTTCTCACTTCGTAAAGCCCCTGATATCATTGAAAGTATCGCGTTCCACAAGCTCGAAGGCTTGAAGAGGTTGGCAGATTATCTCAAACGTAAGAATGAACAATGACTCTCCCTCAACAGCAGCAACGTTAGGAGGCACGATTGAACGCTGCGGCTACCCATGCTGAACGAATACATCGTTTAGGATTTTCAGTGGTGAGTGAAATGTGAGAATCTATTTTTACAGAATAAGCATTTTTGAACTTTTAAGAAGGGAATAGCCAGAATTTTTTGTCATTAAAATGACTAAGCATTGGGGGTTAAGTTTTAGTGGTGATGGAAATAGTTTTAAGAGAACATTTGTAATGCATGCTATGAATTCAAATAAAATATCTATGAAATGTAATTTGTAATATATCTTGGCATGGTATCCTTTACCAGAGGAATACAAAATACAAATACAGAGGAATACAATATATCCTTGCTTGAGGAATACAAAACTCAGTAAATTATAAAATAAGACGACTCGTGATTGAGGCATTAAATTAAGCATTATTTCTAGTCAATACTTTAGACTTGAAATTTGGAAATGTTTTGGTAACCTTTTACCAAATAGGAAAAACGTTATGTACTCAGATCCAGTATCATTTTCGTCATCGTAGAGGTTCGGTATGGTCAGGGTGATTTGAAATTACCAAAAATTTCGCCAGGGGCATTCTGTTGAATCGCTTGTCCGTTTGAAACCCTTATTCGGCATTCTGGTTCTCGTAAAGAATATATTACCGGAATGACCTACGTTAAAACTGAGAGGACTGCACGACTAAACGAGACCCATGCAAATTGGACAGCTGTGTTCTACCTACCGAGAGTTAGTGCTGCACCAAACGTAGATACTACAAAAATGGATTGTCTTGATCGTTTATATGATCACCAAAATTGAATATTTAAATCAGTCATTTGTGGACATCTTGTCCAGAGAGCTAGTTATTTACTGGAAAAAAATGTCTGGTAGTATGTATATTTGTCAAATTGACCTTTTACGCATTGACTTGCAGTGCCAAACGTACCTATCCTTGGCCAATATTTAACGTGCCATAATCAATTCAATTGCAAGTAAATAAATGTCAACTCTACTGAAGTGTTGTGCCTTTTGGGGTCTGGTATTGATTAGCACCAGATTTAACCGATTTAGCACGCCATAGGACACATCATTCTGGGCTTTATTGGATTCAAACTATGGATCCACTATCTTACAGTTACAGAGTGACTAGTATACAAAACTGATGAAAAAATTAGTAGTAGTAGATTTTTCCTCAAATCTCCTTTGGTCCATTTTTGGTTTTCTTTAAAGTACGTGAAATGCAAAATGTTCCAAATTTTCAAAAGTACGTATAACCAATCAAAAGCCGGGAGGTTCCTTATTTACCCCACAGGTTAAATGATTGACTTTGTACGACGCATGACAGTGCTTGGACAGCATTAGAACAGTTACATTATCACAGACTGTCTGGGACAGTTGCATATTGAACAATATTCCCATGTGGGAATATTGATTTAATCAGATGAGTTCTAATAGTATGATATTGTTGCCCGATTGTTTCTCACAAACTTTCATACAATATCTGACTTAGTGAGATACGAAGTGACGCGCGGTTAGTTAATACAGACATGCAAAGGCACATAGCCTTAAAGTTAAGTTTGTTTCACAGCTTTTGAAAATTACTAACTTTTTAGGACCCATTAATTAATTACTCTTCAAATACTATGGACGATGATAGTTCTAAATCACACCTATGTATCTAAACAAACTTTGCCATATACTTACATTGAAAGTAAAACAGATATGGTATGCAAAAAGGGTATTCATTTCGGGCTCCTTGCATTTTAAATTAGTGTTGTAATAAATTGGTTTACAAGATTATCAATTTACGAAGTTGGGAGTACTACAACTTGACTTTTTATGTTCTTGCGTTACTTGACTGACAATAAGCCGACCTCTGAAATGGCCTTACCCAGTAGAAAGGATTTTTGAAAACAATATCGGAGTGGCTTTCCCTATTTTCAAATCAAAACAATTTTTAAGCTAATGGTGGCTTTCCCCAATTATTAAAAAATTCAATTTTACGTACAGCAGTGGCTTATCCCAGCAATTTTGAATTGTTTCTATGAATACCTGGGTGACTTTTCCTGTCAATTAGCCAAAAATCTTTACTCGTTGGTGGTGGCTTTTTCC
>JAHZNI010001725.1:0-17161 GCA_027744415.1 Seira ritae | reverse complement strand
TTGGTTGTCCTTTGGTTAATCAGCTTGACGATTCTCATCTTATATGTACTTTTTTCGCCCCGGTATACCAGCAGTGACTGCAATAACCTTGGGAAGTTTGGCAGGGAAAGCGGACACCAGACCGAACAAATGTACAAAGTGCAGTGTTCCAATGCACTGGGAAGCCCTTATGTTATTCTACTTGTTGTGGACTATCTGCTTCACTTTTCCATACGTCATTGGCAGGCGCAAAGACATGAAAATAAGATGACCCCAGCAAGGGAAAATGCCTTTCAAGTCGTGACGAATTCCAGTGACATACACAGCACAGACATCTTAGAATCAACAGCATAGACAATTCTAGAGGGAGGGAGTATGCTACCAAAGCACACGTTTCCGCAATTTTGAGTCAAACCAAACCGAGACTGATTTCCTGAGAGCAAATATGCTGAAATTGTATATATTGTACAAATCGCATAAAAAACCAATTTACAAATTCTGTAGGAAAAAAACTACACCCCAATCAAGCCCATTAAGATTGGTGCTTCACCGCATCATCCTTACCCGCGAAGTGATGTGAAGACAAGCTCTTTATGTACATAACACGAACTTGGTCGCAAAGCCCATTTCCCTTACTACTGATGTTTTTTCGGGAGAAGAGGAGCTTTAGAACACCCCAAGTTACTGAGCAAGAAAAGTGAATTTTGTGAGAGGAAACAATTAAAATGTCAAGAAAAACTATAAAAATCGATCCTAATGTGGCGATTGAATTAGTACGTGACATTTTCCACACAGAAAATTTTTTCGCTGAAAATGACCATTCCTGGAGAAAAAAGTGGAAAAAATGTGAGAAATGATTTTAGTCTTGAAGAAGAAAGAGAAGTGCTCACAACAAATTTAACAAGTTTCAAGTTTTTCAAAACGATTTTGCAATGAGTATCCCTAGAAGCCATAACACAAACAAACATCCACCCGCAAGAGAAGACATCGCCAAAGTCATGTTGGCAGATACCCACAACTTTGCAAGCCGCATCGGAGCCTTAACTTCCTGTTTAGTTAGTGGCTCGTCAATACCAGCTAAAAGTGAATCCAATCGAATTTGTTTCAAGTTGGAGCAAGAAAAACTCCGTGAATTACGTAAGCATTTTGAGGGGGAATTCGAGAAAACATGGTCCATTTGGAGGAAAAGGGAAAAAGTGAAACACGAGTGAGTGAGACTCAAACCGAGCAAGTGAATGTTGTTGCTGATATGCCGGTTTTTCCGCCCCTGTTAGACGAGACGGTGAGCAAAAAGAAAAAACCGGTGGAAAAGAAAACAGTTTTTGTCTGCTTATCGAAGAAGATTGGAAAGGGAAAACAAAGAAGCTGCGAGAAAATTGTTGGAACCGCCAGGGCCATGTAATCGGAAATCCACTACCCCTGTTAAGGTGACTACCTCAAAGCCATCTACCTCCGATGCCTTGAGAAAAAAATTAAAAGCCGCTGAACCCGTTGCTGCCCCTTCAGGAAATCATCAGAAAAAGAAAGTAAAGATGGTTTCTTCTCCCCAGGAAACCATAGCTCCAGGAGAAGAAACCGATCGAATTAGTGAAGACGAGATTCCTACACGTACCAAATCAAAAAATTCATCCCTACCAGCATCATCTTCCTCATCATCATCATCAGGGACCTTTCTTAGTTCAGAATCAGAAGATGACGAAAAAGAATAGTAGCAGAAAAGAGAATGGGAAGAAGAGCAGCAAAAAGCAAGAGGAGACCTTGGATGTGGACTTTTTCCTCAGCGAGTTACAACGAGAAGACAAGCCAAGATAAAGAGTTAAAAGAAGAGGAAGAAGAGCAATTTTTGTTAGGGGAAGAGCAGGATCTTCGTTTTGTATACATAATTTTGTTTTAAATTATCTCTTTCGATTTTTTTTTTAAAGTAGCATGCATCTTTGCATGTATTAGTTGATTAAGCATGTTAAGGAATGAAGGAAATTCGCTATAAAATGGGTTGGAAACGAGGGGTTCGTTGTCAGTCGGCAGCGGACTCCTGACCCATTCTTAGGACTTCTCATCTTCTTCATCGGCCAAGGAACTGGCCACATTGAGCTAGGATGGGCAGCATTGGAAAAGAAAATCCTCAAGTTAGGAGAAATGCATGAATGTGGGAAAAACACAAAAACCCAAAACCTGCCCGTTTAACTTCGTTCATCTTATTTTTTCGTCATCTGGATCATCTTAATTCACCCAAACTCACCCAAGGTCATAGCATGAATAAAAACCTTCAAGAAGGAACCAAAAAACTAATTACTTAATTAACACAAAAGTTAATTTGGGAAAGGGCCTAGATACTTTTTTTGGTTGACCCAATTCAAGACTAAGTTTCCCATCTCAGCTTCTCTACTGCCACCGGAAAAAAGACGAGGAGTTGTATTAAAGCGATGAAGAACAGACGAGGATAGGAAGGAAACCCTCGCCGGAGCTAAATCCCACAATGGACCCTACACCTACAGATATTAACGAAAATGAAATGGAATCATTTGCTTTGAAGAAATTTCTTTTCGACACATGCCTTTATAAAGACGTCATCTTGGTGTATGTTCAAAACGGAGATGCGTACGAGCGGCCAAGATCAAGATCAAGCAACACCATCAGCTTCCTGATTCAATTTTCCAAATATCCAAATTACACTTTCAAACCTACGTACAATTCATCACTTGACTGCTTCAACTTGCCGCCAACTGATCTCTGCTACACTCCTTCTCATTATCAACCATCTACTATTATTTCTTGATTTTATTTTCTGTATTTTCCTCGTTTCTCATCTGCGAATTGTAAAGTCCAATGATTGTTGCCAAGCAATAAATAAATTAAATTAGGTTAAAACAACCATCCAGAAAATCGTTATCACCATTAAGTAACAGGGTCTCAGTTCGCGAGAGTCAGTCGGGTTTGAGAGAGCAGACTGAAAAGGTCCTAGGCTCAATATATAAGATATATTATTTATCAGACATCCTCATTTTGTCCTAAGAGATAAAGATTTAGCTAATTTGCTTAACTATCAGGTAATCTTACTAGAAAACTTCGGATTGGCAACTTTTAAATTCGAATGTATATAAATGAAAAGTCTAAAATTGCAGTAAATTGAGGGTAGTCATTTTCACCCATCGCCAGATCACCTGTCACGTTACATTTACAGGCCACGGAAGTTCAGCTCAATCCTTGGCAGTCATTCTCCACCGTGAATCAGAGATTTCGATGTCAAAATCTGACTGTATAAAGAGTGATATGATTCTTTGAAGGGAAATTGTAGCTCCAGGATAGACTGGTTACGAAAGTGAATGCAGCCTTTCGACGATAAGTAAAACTCTGAAATTAGATGATCTACAATCTACATCGAAGTAGATCACATTTCATACATGATTAGAGATGTCCTCCTGTGACAGAAAATTTTCTAAAGGTAGACTAACCAATTCTAAATCAAACTATGTTTGGCACAAAAGTAATAAATGGTAGGCTTAAGGAGAAAGAAATCAATTTTTATGATCATGATCATATTTACATCAGGTTTAATTATTTAGGCAAATTTATAATTACTCTTCGATTTTTTGGTATGCCTGGATAAGTTCGCCGTCTATTTTTTGAACTACATATATGTTCATCCTTTCATTTAACACAACATTTAACTCCATTTTCACTTCCATCTCTAAGGATATATTCTCATAACGAAAATTAATCTTTTATTTAAGCATATAAAGGATAGCTAGTAAAACAGGTAAAGTTTATCTCAGCCGCGTCAAGTGAAAATCAGTTTACCCGATTAATTGTGAAACACATAATGTTACCTCTAATTTTGTAAGGTCTAGTTGAAATAAAAATTTGCTACATACTGCATGTTCAAACTGTTGGGACTAGATGGCTACATAAATATCATCACAATTTTTTTAGCAAGAAAGGAGAAAAAATAGAAAAAGTAGAGGGGAAAAAGACGTTACTGTTCATTTTTGAAATAAAGATAGGATTGGATAGGGGTAAGGAAAAAAAGAAAGGGAAGAAAAGCAAGAAAGGAAACATTATTTTTATGATCACGATCACGGACACACTTTCCTATTACATAGGTACAATTTTTTATAAGTTGGTCTCAGCACAAAAAGAGGAATAAAATGGAATGAAAGCATCACATGATCTTCTAATCTTCATTTATTACTTCATACTTACTATACCCTAACTCATCCCTGCTAGAAAAACTAGCAAAAATAGCGCATGTGATCATGATTGCAACCCCAGACTAATTTACTGAGGGGGATTAGCTCTGTCCTAAAAGTAAGTGGCCATATTTTTTCTTACAAGTAATTTAAATCCGGTGAATGCAATACATTAGAATTTTCTAGATGAATGCGTTTACGATTTTCTACGATTACTTGATATATTGGTTATGTAAATCCTGAAACCCATAATATGCAAGAAATACACTACAAATATAAATGGAGTATGCATATACCATGATGGTGAAAGCCATTACATAAAGCTGACAGTGACAGACGCCAACAATTTAGAAATATCTCTAGCGTTGAAACATATGATAATTATATAGAGTTTGGTTGCATATTGCATCCATAAAAGCAGGAAAATGATGCGACGATTTAAAACAAAATGTACTTGTACCGCCTTTAGGCATGCCGATGTGATCATCGCAATTGCAATATAACTTACATATTATCTAAGTCTTTCTACATTATAACTATTAATTTCTTAATGTAATTTTAGGACTATTTCAAAGATCGAATACATGTAATACATAACGAAATGTGGTTCTTATCTTGGAGTTTGCTCGGCATGGTGATCTGTGATGTGATGACTGCTGACATTATCCATGTTCTGGTTGGAAGAAGTTGTTCCTTGGACTTTGAAGTGGAAGTAGTTTGTCGTGTTCTGAGAAGGTGAAAGGGTCAGGCTGAATTGAGTCATCTAAAGCTCTCCAACTGTAGCTTTGTTGGAGCGTATCTGATCGTCATCCAGAACTTGAAATATTGAAAGTATGCATCTTATTGTTTTTTTATGAAATAAATTGAATTGGCAGAAATTTTAGTTGACTTAGCATAACTTTTTTGAAATTCATTTAAGCCGATATGTAAGAAATTAAATCGTTAATAATAACGACGCCTGAATTAGTAACGTTTTTTCGATAGATTACTGTAAATTTAAAAATGCAAAAATTCATTTAAATAGGTTTGCGACATTTTAAAAACTTAGCTGAGTTATTTTTAGTTCCGTCAAATCAGCCAGAATTTCTGTCAACTACATTGCTTCCTTTTTTAATTTAGATAATTCTGTATTTCAACAATTTATGAAGTTAATGTTATAATAATAAAAATATGTTTACCTTCTGTCTCTCGGTGTGACTGATTTTCTTTCCTCTCGGATTCAAGTTCATGCTGAACTGTGAAATCTATCGGAAGGAGATAGGGTTCATTTTTAATTGATATTTAATTTGTAAATTCCATTAACTTTTGATTCACAAGTAGACTGTGTGTATAATTAGACAACTTACTTTAGATTACTCGCATTCATTTTCGTTTGAAATCAGTCAGATGTTAAGAGGGTTTCCTCAACGTTCGAACGCTGCTTTCTTGAATTTAAACGGCAAAAAATTTTTCTGTAAACTTTACATCATATATTTTAGTTTAATATTTAGCTCTTGACATTCACATGGAGCACATCATAGAAATGATGCTATTAAGGACAACCAAACGCAATTTATGCAATAAATGCAATCGAGGAATTTTTACCTTGCTCGTCCCCCTAAAACCCATTTATTCTTGGGTATTCATAAACTTTTTGCAAAATTTTTTGACGGAATTTCGCAATAAATGCAATCTGGGAGCATCGGCACAATAAATTATGGACAAGAGCAATTTTTAAGCCAAAATTAGGAAGTTTTCCTTATTTTCCACTAGTTTATATCACCAAATATAGCTACAATGTACAATGGTAATCTGAGCTCTTCACTTGAAAAACAGGGTTGGCGAAAATCTAGCTTCATGCATGCGTATAGCAATAGTTTACCTGTATTTACAGAAATAGGAATTATATGCATTATCTTCCGTTCCCCCGGTTGACGAATTATATGCGTGTTAAATGCTAAGTATGTACATGTCTTCTACGACATTAAATCCGAACAAACGTATATTTACTCAAAAGCCTGCATAATCTTACGATAAATTTGAATTTAAATGATGTCACCTTTTTTTACAAAAATTTAACTGAAGATACTCGATTCGCGTTTCATATGAAACTTGAGCTTTTCACAAGTGATTCTAGAGCTGACTTAGAATTGAAAAGAATAAAATCTGTTTAAAAAAATGTTTTCTCGATTTTTTCTCGGACCCTGATTAAATTTTATTTCTTCGTACTTTAGCACAAAATCAAGAGAATTAAAGCTGAAATAAGTTTTATTATACTTTTAACAGTACTTTTCATAATTTTTACCTATAAATTTAACTTTAAAATGTTGATACAATAAATGCAATTTTTTCGACCTTTGCGCAGTAAAATTTATAAATTTCGTGCAAGTTTGGTAGCCCAATATTAATTATGGTAAAGGGCTATAGCTCCTACACTTTCATAAAGCATGGCCTAGCAAAACAGCTATGAGTTTCTGGTGCATGTACATAATGAGGAAAACGGAAAACTATAAATGAAAATGAATGCAAAGCAAATGTTCTATTTCAAATGAACAACTACTAGAACGATAGTTAAATTTCAAATTTTACCTTCTCGGGAAATACGTGATGCAATCCTTTCTGTAGCTAATTATATGATGCAAACTCCCTCCCGTAATTTACTCTCGTCAAAATAGAATTATTGGCTCTGCGACAGTTCTTCCAGGATCGGTGATAAAAATGAACTATGAATAATTAACAGTTTCATAAATAAGTACAACTTCTGAGTAAATACAATAGAAAATGAATGATGTAGTCATGGAATTAATAGGGTGGGAACGTGAATTACCTACCGAGAGCTTTCGATTTTATATTTTCCTGTCATGGAAATACATATTAATAGCACTTCAGATTGACAGAAAACTAATTTCTCAAATGCAATGGAAGTTAAAATCTGTCTAACTCATTGAAAAAAACAAATATAAATTCATTTGCGGTTGCGATCATTTACCTCGATTCTTATCGACACTTAAAAGTATTTGGGAACGCATAAAAATTAACAACACTCACAAATTTTTAGCTCCTTAATTCAAAAGGAAAAATTCATTTTAAAAAATTTACAAGTCACAATCACAAATTTGTTTCTCTACGCAAAGTAAAATTTTTTGTGCTCCTCAGAATTCGATTGCTTCGACATCTCCGGAGGAAGAAACTGGACTGGACTAACTTTGGCTTTGGCTTGACCCAGAAATAGTCACTCTCAGTACTAGGTAATGAGGGAGTGCAATCCTCTGTGCTTGTCTTTCAAGTGCAGCAATAAGTAAAATCTAACGGAAATAGGGGACGGTCTCAGTTTCAAATTTCATTGCAACGGGAACTATATGACTCTGTTTTTGCTGCTCCAGAACCAGCCCTTCCATACATATTTTCACCCTAAGCAGTCCCTGCCAGATGGCTGGACCAGACCAAACACAAAAAAGCATGTGCTTAGCATCTTCCTTTTAGATGAAAAATATTTTTTCACCAGCAAAAGGCCCGTTCTCCGAACGGGTTCTTCGCAAATTTGCAAACTTTGGCGCCGGCGCCACTTAATATGCATTTGAGGTCTTCAATCCACTTATCCCATCAAATAATACAAACCACATTTTTAATCCAAATTTCGTTCCCATCTTCGTTCTCATCTTCAGAATTCCACATAAAAAACTTACAAAGTAATTGTGAAACTAAGGGCTTCATACGGTAAACGTGCATAAAGAATCTATTTAGCTTTGTTCATCGCATCTTTTGCCTGCTTTACCTCTTTCCCATCTTTAGAATTCCACATAAAGAAAACTTACGAAGTTATCGTGAACCCAAGAGCAAAAATAAGAAAGGTTTGGTTTCATCTGGTAAACGAAAAGGTCCACTCATTTAGTGCTTGGTGTTGACTTTTGTTTTATGGCCGTAGTCGTAGGGCCCATGCAACTTTACAACATTCGCACGAAAAAAGCTCATTGTTCTCTTCCGTTGGAATAATGCGAGCGAGGAAGCGTATTTAGTGAACACTACGCATATACCCAGGAAGCAATGCAATAAAAAGGTTATTTTAGGTTGCTCAATGGATGGTTTTTAGACATTTTAGACATTTTTATTAAGTTTGCCAAACATTCGCAATACTCATCCCTGGCTAATGCATCTTTTCTCTAATTTTCTTAACTTATTAACTGGTGTGGTTTGAAACGTGTCCGATCATAATTTTTATTAAGTTTGCCAAACATTCGCAATACTCATCCCTGGCTAATGCATCTGAGAGAGATCACTATTTTGCCTGCTTTACCTGCTTTCCATCTTCGGAAGTCCACATAAAGAAAACTTCGTGAACCCAAGAGCAAAAATAAGAAAGGTTTGGTTTCATCCGGCAAACGAAAAGGTCAACTCATTCATTGCTCGGTGTTGACTTATTGTTTTTATGGCCGTAGTCGTAAGGTCCATGCACCTTTTCAATTTACAACATTCGCTTACGCACGGAAAGAAGCTCTTTCTTCAATTCCGTTGGAATAATGTGAGTGAGGAAGCGTGTTGTATGTGTTTCTTATGAACTCTACTGGCCATATGCTTACTATGCTTATACTAATTTAAGGGATGAAGAAAAGACCTCCCATACAAAGTTACCATCATTCTTCTTTACCTAAAACTTTTGGCTAAGAGGAGGATCATCATTGTCAACTAAAAAAGGATCATTCTTTTTCTTGACCAAAAAAAACAGTAGCCAGGAAGCAATGCAATAAAATGTTATTTTAGGTTGCTCAATGGATGGTTTTTAGACATACGTACCACGTTAATATAAAGGCTACATACCCAGAGCAATGCATGTAATGTTATAGAGGGCCTTAAAGATAGAATTTTATATTTAGGATGTACCGTGTGAATTCCGACTGTGACTTCTTTCCTTTCTTTCAATGTACATCTTCATTTTTATGATTTTTGGTGTGAAACAAGAGATGAAATGGTGCTGCTAATAATTAAAGGATAATGAAAGCATCTGCCTGAATTAATACTTACATGACCAAGTTCTTTTCTTACAGCAGAATGTTTTTTCATTGAAATCAGTTCAGTTCAGGCTCATTTCCGGAGGTTCAGTTTCATGTTTGGTTCCCAAAAAAAATATTCCGAGTTCCACATGTACCTAGATACAGGGATCGTAAAGTAACATATTATTTTACTGTCCACTGTCCTGAGACCCTTGCCTGACTTTGCCGTTGCAGGAGGTACATTTGCATCATATCACAATGTCAAGCATAAGGAGCGGATTCGTGTAGTAAATAAATTGTAGGTGAATGAGACTTAGGATGTGTACGAAATAGTACGAATCATGACAAATTATGAACTTCGACACTCGTTTTTTACACATATAAGTAAAAACATATTTCTCAACTTTCGTAAATGCATATGTTAAAAAATATTTCGACCTTTTCCCAAAATATGTACAATTTTGGGCGATTTGCTTGTAATTTTCATTTTTTGTTTGGGAAAATTGGCTACATTTTACAAACAGTCCCTGATGGTGTCGGAAAAAGGTCAGAGAAAAGGTTCATTTGTATTATATTTTCGCTATATTCATTAGCTGTTTCAATATTGCCGTGCAAAAAGTGTCCTGACAAATTGCAAAATCGATTTTTGTCTAGAAAAATTGCAAAATAAACGGCACATTTTGGTACATTTTCGTACATATTTTCACACATATTTTGCCGATTTTCACCTTATAAATACATACATATTTTTCGAAAATAAAAACACAAATCCGCTCCATAGTCATGTATCATTTCATCATCATGAAGACATTCGACTTGTGTGACTTTAACGTGAACACGCATCACAAAAAAAGAAAGGAAGTCCCAGAAGCATAGCCTTATATTATAGGGTAAAAAGCATGCCTTCTCTTCTCTGTCGTAATCGTGGCAGAAGGAGAATTTCCTAAGACCTAAAAGGAAGTAGGATTGTTTTTCATTCAGGGAAAGAAAAGAAGTGGGGATTGGATGGGATAGGGAAAAAACAAAAATACGACCAGTTATGTAATATTAAGCGCTGCACCCATCTGTCGTGCACCCCTGCGTAAAATGTATCCCATCAAATTGTCTTTGAGGTCGTTCATTTAGTACGTCACGCAAAAAAACTCAATTTTTAGACCCCTCCCTCCCCTCATGTCACTCATTTGCATACACTCTGCCATTTACCAATGTATGGCGTGTCAAGCTCCTCCTAGACCCCTCCCTCCCCCTCCGGCTGTGACATACTAAATGGACGACCCCTTTATGAAAAGAGCACTTCACCTAGGTTGGAGGAATAAGCAACCATAAATGGTGATCATGATCTATGAGAGTTGATGATAGATATTTAGAGTATCATTAGATATCTTTTGCAATTAGCGATTTTCCTTACATTGAGTAAAGAATATGATGAACTATGTGTTTGGCATGTGTAAATGATGATTTTATAATGATAATGGTACTTATATCTCCATCATGTCCTATTAGGTGAGTTTTTCCCAAGGCAAAATGGCAATAACTTAAAAATACTTTTAATGCGACAATATAGTATAATTCAATTTTTAAGAATTAAGTCATCGCCGATCACAACATAATATTTTGACATAATTAAGACAACTTGACAAAAAAATTACTGCGTTAATCACATAAATAATTATCATAATACTCTTGCATAAATCAATCCTCAAAACGCAGATTTATTAAAAAGTTTTTCAGTGTGAAAATACCATACATAGCTCATTTCCGGATTCAAGATGCATGGTTTGATTCAATTTTTCCAGAATCGTGTCTTTATTAGTCGATCACTCCATAATATTAGCATCACTACATCACTTTGGTACTTTGATCTGAAAAATTTCAATTTTGCCTTTAATCGAAATTTGTGAAACTATCATCATTTGCTTTCGTTGCATTCAGTGCTGGGAAAAAGGCACTTTTTTGACATATTTTTTGCTCATTTGATGTTTTGCTTTAAAGCACTTTTTTCTTGCTTCTTGTCTTATTCAATTTTTAACATGGACAGCCCATGGGCAATCCTTTCCATGCATAAATATTATACATGTAATGGTATGTCATAAGAAATACATGGAGAGACCCAATCCAGCAAACTAGCAATCCAGCAGTAATTTCTGGTCAGCAAAAAAGCTGCTTAAAAAGCAAAAAAGCGCTTAATGGCTGTGATAAAAAAGCATGCCGTCCAACACTGGTTGCGTTCAACTTCCTCAGTTCAAAATGATCACGCAACGATCAGACGCAGATCAGATTCATGTTCTGGTTAAAACACACACCTCGAGCTCCTTACAGTGCCAAAATAGTTTTTTACTGCCAAAGGACCCTCGATGGCATTTCAAGCTGACAAAGAAGGTGCATAAAAACACTAATATCCTCACGTTTCCTTACAGTGGCGCCACCACAAATTTTTAGATGTGGGGGTTACTCAATGTTGAAGGACTAAATCAATAGTCAATAATGCGCATCTTTGTTGTATCTGTATAAATTTTTGTGGGGGCTATGAGACCCCACTGCCCCCAGGGTTCCGGTGCCCCTGTTGCCTTACACATTGCAGAAGCACAGTCATAATGACCCGTACAAATGAAATAGATTCTCTTTTTCAAGTAAATGATCCCAAAAATATGATGAAAGATCGAGTAAAAACGCTAACTTATCATCATCATCCATCAGCATCTCGGAATAGAAGATAGAAGTAGCAAGTAAAGCAAATGAGGAGTAATCTGTTACTTCTGTTCATGATGGAATCGAATCGCATTGAGAGACTACTCCGAAGCTAACTTATGTCCCACAGTGCGAAAGATCTCTAAAACTCCAAGCTAAGCTGTATGAAATCAAAAGACTCTGCTGAACCAAGTGCTAATATAATCTTTAATTTAGCACTTATTCCATCTATAATTACTTGATTGCGAACTTCCGTTTTTGATTTTGTTCATACTTCGATGAGGTTTTCCTAGACTCGTTTGAAAAGATACGCAAAGTCTTGCATTTTCGGTTTTCTTAATATCTGTCTAGTCATTTACTTTTACTTCTACTTCACTCTCATTTACCTTAACGCTGAAAAATACTTCATCCGCATGCTAACAAATAGTAAAATTTAAAATGGTCAAGTTAGAATTTGTGAGTCTTTGATTTAATTCAGAATAAATAGGTAATTACTTTGATTGTCGAATTTCTTAATTTATGCAATATCTAAAAGCTTTCAGGTTGTGTTCCTCTGCACTTTGTACGTCAGTCCGGGTATTTCACTCAACTCGAAACTGTTACTAGGCCTTGCGAATAAAAAAAACTACTTGAAAGGAACAGTGATGAAGTAAAAGCAAAGGAATGAGAAGAAGAAGTAAAATGCTCAAAAAGGTGTTCCAAAACATTTTTCATCTCCTACATCTCCTCCAGATATGGTAATTTCCCGCTACTTTAGCGTTATTTCCCATACCACTGGGAAATAATGGGAAATATTGGACAATAAGTTGGATTTTAAAATCCCATTTAAAATACATTGTAGGGTATCACATATATTTTAAATGGGCAATTGTTTAATATTTTTGTAATCATTCTGTACTTCGCTGGTCAAAGGTATTGTTTATTCCCACTTCAAATGTACTCCTTACAAAAACAGTTAGCTTTATGTACTAGCTATAAATTAATACGTGAGATTTCATTCTGTACTTCGCTGGTCAAAAGGTATTGTTTACCCCCATTTCAAATGTTTGACTTCATCATTTCATCTGCGCAGAAAAGTTTGACTAACGTCGAATGTCAATTTGTTTATTTTTGAAACAGTGTGGCTCGACATTTACGGAGTAAATAGTACTAGAGCCAAACTTATTGAAGATATTTAGATACTTATTGAGGAAAGTACTCTCTACGAAAACAGCTTTATGTACTAGCTATAAACTAACACATGAGAATCAATACATAATTGACAACCCAGCAATTTGCATCAAGATTGGCAAAATTCGAAAAATCTTATTTGTATCGAAATGAATAATTTCAAATGCAAGCTGTAGTTCCTTTATAGCGCTCATTTACCTATTTGAAGTGTGAGTGAACAATTAATATCTCTGCAATATCACCACCACTCGCCAGCGAAGTGCAACATGAATGGATCAATGTTAAGCAATTGTCCATTTAAAATATATGGGGACACAACGCAATGCATTTAAATAGAGTTTGTGTAATCCAACTTATTGTCCTTTATTTCCCACTTCTAGCTTCTAGGCTGCCAATGGCTAACTGGGAAATATTTAATATTTACCAGTCCATTATTTCCCACGTGCCATATCTGGGCATTACATACATGCGCATACGTTGCGTTAAATATTACCCGCGTGCAGTTCATCTAATACCTTAACCGTTATCTTATCCTTTTTGCAGAAACAACCCATGATATCTTCAAAATATTATTTTGAATTACCAGGAGTCCTCCTATACTTTTTGAATTTACATACGTGTCATTAATTGGATAAAGTATGGCCATTAAAATCATATACTTTTAGTAATTGAACTGTGTAAATACATAAATAAATACATCTGCCGTTTCCTTTTACGCAGTAAGAACTGGCCATAGTTTTTTTTGATAGGGGAAAGTACAAGCTTTCACTTTTACATTCCTCGATTACATAATTACTACAGAACAATCCACTTTACTCTGCTTTTGATGGGCATTGTATACATGCGCATGCCTTGCGTTTAATATTAAGTACAGTTTATCAGATACCTGAACCGTTATGTTACACTTTTTGCTGAAACAACCCATGATATTTTCAAAATATTGTTTTGAATAACCAAGAGTCCTCCTATAATTTAGAATTCACATATTTAGGCCCACATCAGTGAATGGATATGTTTCAAACCATGGGCATTGAAGTCATACGTTTTTTGAAATTGAACTTTGTAAATACATAAATAGATACGGATGTGGTTTTCTTCTGCGGAAAGAATCGTCCATAGTAACTTTTTGGTTAGGAGAAAGTACAAGCTTTCACTTTGACATTCCTCGATTATATAATTACAACAGAACACTAGAGGGAACTAATACGCTGATCACTATTTAAATTCAAAACAGCGTCAAAAACAGTATTATTATTTGTTGGTCTGACTTCACTCAGCCTCGCCCGATACTTCTGTCCTATTCAAATAACCAACGATCAAGCATTTTTTCCGCTGGTGAAAATAAAATTAGCGTCAACAAAAGGTAGCTCACACCACCGGCAACCTACCCACTCCAGCCATACTTTCCCACTGAAACCCTGAACACAGCCCGCCCCACTGAAGACTCTCCGCCAAGGGCAAGGCCACCACCTCCGGACTAGAAACCACAGGTGGGATGGTAAGTGGATAGAAAAAGTTCCTCATTTGGTGGCTCTTGCATTTGGTAAAAATTATGATGCTCCTTGGGAAGGCGTACAGGAAAACTACTCCAGCTGAAATCGATACCGTAAGTACCTAGAGCATCACATCATTATTTCACAATCTGCGTCAGGGTGAATCAAGAAGCACTTTATTACAATGCTCTGGCCTGAATTTTGCAGCCTCAATCCGATCTTGTTCCGGAAGGGCGATTTTTATAAAAAAAAACTAGTTTTTTTGCTCGGATTTAGATAGAAACAAGCAATAATATGTGCTGAAGAAGCCCTGGTCCTGATATGGCTAATGAAATGAATTAAATATTATAAGCACCAAAATGAGATGCACAAAAGTTTTTAAGAACTACGATTAAACTGTAGTATGACAATTGCTTGGAAGTAGGTTTTAGTTCAATTCATACAATAACGCATCTTGATAAGATTGAAACGTTAAAAAAGATTTCAATTAAATTGAAAACTTATTGGTTGGGAAGGATTGAAGGCAAAGGAAGTAATGAGAGCGTCCTTAAAAATGAATGAGCGAATCCGAACTCGCAATGACATTTTGAATTCCACCTAACCTAAGTACTACCACGGTGTGAATTCAGTGCTTCAATAAGATTTGACAAGATTGAAACATGATTCCATTCAATCTTATTGAGGTAGTAGTGTGAGGACACACCCGACCCACTGGAATGACCCCCCGTACCTTCAGGATCCCGCTTCCCCGCAAATGTAAAGTGAGTTCTGTAGCCGCCACGGTGGTCACCATTGTCCTTGTCTGTGGTAGTTGAGGGAGCATTGAAAAGATATTGGGAAGATTGATTGAAATAAAACCTCAAGTAGAATGCAAAGATGAAATTTAAGAGTGCGCTATATAGTCATAGACAGCTGGAAGTATTTCGAACAAGCGCGAGATCGGATTTGAATTTATTTCCAGCGTGCTGGAAATTCCTGCTTAAACGAGCCGAAATATTTTCGTTGCAATAATTGGCAATGATGACATGACAATTTATTGAGGATGAATGGTAGCATGCATGTTATGTGATGCGATGAGGCATATGGTTCCTCCTGCAATTAAATATTCAAGAATAAAGCCAGCAATCGGAAAATGCAACCTATGAATAATTTCTTCAATTTTTGATGGGTTTTCTAACGCGCCATTAAAATTTAATATTCATAGATTCATTCATAGATAGATTTAAAATTCCTACTTAGATAATTAATTTTTATAGTCACTCGATTGCTCTATTTCGTACTCTTAAAGCCCCGCAAAGGATAGAAATTAAGCATACGTAACTTAGGATCGTTTTGAGGAATGGCTTAACTTAGGATGATAGTTTGGAAATCCACGACTGATAAGACCGACTGGGCAATATAGTTCCAATTTTTCCGAAAGTAGAAACCTACTGCTACCACATAATATTCAGTCTTAATGAGCCCCAGCCCCACGACTAAAAAGATTGTCTCGATTGCAATTAAAGTCTAAATGGCATATTCAAGGTACCTGAAACTGAAGCACTTACTTTTAAGATTTATTTCGGCCACGTAAGCATTCGCTTTTTAATTTTTGCTTTATGTAAGTATTTTTGGAGACAGGCGTGGCTTTAGTGTCAGGACATCCAGAGAATTTAGTGGAGGCGATCGACTGCAGTAGAGTCTTAGGAACAAGCCTTTGTAAACTCTGCACGATACTGATGTTTCAAAAAAATATATCAGAGTTGTCTCAAAGTTATTGCATGTCGAAGACGACGGACAAGAAACAGAAAGCATTTGAATCAGGTATGGCCCAGGGGTGAAAATACGAGGAAGGAGCATCGAGCAAGGAGTCATAATTAAAAAAAAACAAGACGAAAGAGACGATTGTGCTGACCGTGGGGCGGACGGACGGATTTTCGAGATGAGATAAGAACATTCCTTACTACAATATAGCTATAAAAGCCCTTTTATAATTCCATCAGCATTCCATGAAACATTTCTACTACTACAAAAAATGCCTCAGGTAAGAAGGGGTTTTCCAAGATACAGGTACTATCCTCGTTGCTTTATGTAAATGTACACGGGTGTCTAGTGTCTGGGTTTTGCAGCCGTGCGAGGCTGTAGTTCATGCACGTGGAATATTGCATTAATTTTTTATAATCTATCCAGGCTAACTGTTAAGGTGCCAATCTGTCAGTCGCACTCGAGGCAACCAGTGTTTGAAAAAATATATTAGAAAAGAGGAAAAATGTATTAATCGCAAAGGAAGAAATATTTTTACGA
The DNA here is from genome assembly GCA_027744415.1 of Seira ritae. Classification (NCBI taxonomy): domain Eukaryota; kingdom Metazoa; phylum Arthropoda; class Collembola; order Entomobryomorpha; family Entomobryidae; genus Seira; species Seira ritae. The sequence continues at coordinate 394 of JAHZNI010001725.1, read as the reverse complement.
AATAGCTATTTGAACGTTTAACAGTCAATTTAAAGAACTTGGAGTCCAAATGATAAGCTTTTAAAATATTTTTGCTATGTAAGTATTGTCGTGGTTTCAGGCTAAAACAGTTCATAAAAAAATAATTCTTTATCTGGTTAGCACTATATCCATTTGCTGCACTGAGATTTAAAAATAGAAAAAGTTGACTAAAATGAGGGCTCATACAATTTATTTTCTATCTAGGCTTATTTATATTCCCTTTACAATCGCAGTCACAAAATCTATTTCACTCTCAACCCAATCAAGTATTGTAAATAAAGCACTATTTCAGCTAGTTTCCGTTCTGAAAACAAAACCGGAAAACTACATTTTGTGGATTCATTCGGAAAATTCCGTGTTGAAGAATGCAATA
>JAHZNI010001724.1:0-13411 GCA_027744415.1 Seira ritae | reverse complement strand
GATGGCCTTGGGGCAGGAAGAGAATCCTTCTCAATGTGCACGGAAATCTCTTTCGGTAAGACTCTGGTCTCCTTTGAAATGCTCTCAGATGGAAGGTATTTATCGAAGGAGGAGATCATTTCTGGCGGGGAAATGGAAGACGAGGGGGGAAGGGGCTCGACGTGGACATACTTGATGGTCCTAATGGAGCCAGCACCATCGTCATTGGTGTCATTGACCATGATGGAGTCCTTGGAGATTACACTGACCCTGATGGGCTTTGGTGGCACTGACACTGTTGGCCCCAAAATATCCTCCAAGGATGCGTAAGAAGGCGTTGTGGTTGGTAAAGTTGGAGGGCCACGAGTTGGTGGGGTTTTGTTGTCTGAGATGGTGGGACTGGCGGTGGTTTGCGAGCCATACGTTTTCACTGATCCAACCTTGAAGGATTTTGTGGTTCTTGAAGCATTCGTCGGGCTAATGATTGACTTGGCTTGCACTTCACTAGAAAGCGTGATGAGAGGATCGGACTCTTCAACGTGGTGGGTGGGGTATTGTGAGATGAGAGCTGATGGCTTTGGTACTCCTTCGTCGTCAAGTTGAGATGTTGCACCTGCACTAGCAGCAGCGGCGGCATACGTGTTGCTCGGTTGCTCTCCCTCGCCAGCATCAAACTTTGGTGGCATGAGATGGACATTTGGAGAGGAAGACTCCAGATAACTGGCCGAGCTGACTGAAGATGCCACCGATTCCCCAATATTCTGGGGCTCGTGGGAGGGATCATCCGTGAGGGATACTTGGGACACGTCGAAACTATTCAGCTTTTGGTGGTTATTATTATTGTTGTTGGCTGGCTGGTGACTGTTCACTTCCTTGAAGAACTCATCGTTTTCCGTGTGGGGCTGGTCGAACTGATCCATGAAATGCTGGAGAAAGGCCTGGTCATCCTCGATGAGGGGATCACGGGCAGGCTCAGGCAGGTACTGGTACAGCTTTCCGGACATTTGCTCAAGCTCCTCTTGGACAGCTGCGGACATTTTCGAAGGGAGCTTTGGCGCAAGGCGAGATACAATTTGGAGTTGAGAACGCCTTGGAATGGAAGACATGTTGAAGCCAGCGCGGGAAGCCATGATTTCAATGCGTTTCATCGCCACTTCCAGATCACTCGGATTGGAAGTGATTAGGCTGGAGGGACGTGGGAATTTGGGGGCTTTTGGTGGCTCCACTGGCTTTTTGGGAATGCGGCTTCGACTGCTCTGAAGAGTGCGCATACGCTCCTTCATCGTCTTGAAACAGTGAAAGCAACAGTGTTAATATTGCAGTTGCAGTAGAGCTAATTTTAAAAGCATTAAAAGTTCTACAAATCCTAATTAAAATCTGTTTACTCACCTTCATCGCATTCCTAATTCTTTCGGACAGAGCCGCTTGCTTGTTTCCTGCAATGCCTCCAGCGGTCGTGATCTGCACACTTTGCTTGTGAGACTCTGGCAATGGCGGATCCATTGTTGGCATTGGTAAACTGTGTTCACTGAGTGGGGCAGGGGCCATGAGGACCCCATAGGGCATTTCCTTCAATTTCTCATCGATCACACTCGCATCCGCTTTCATGACTAGCCGATGCTCTTCCTCGGGACTGAGTCCAGACCCCAATGCAGCGATCTGGACCAGCACCGCACTCAACATCACACAAACTGGAAGAGTCCTTACAAGACTCATTTTGGCACAAGGGAAGAAGCTAAACTCGCAAATCCTGTTTCCTCACTGGCCCTCTTCAATTTTTTTTATAAATGAACTAATCACAAAAGTAAATGAATTAAACTTTCTTTGATTATTTTACATTTTCACTGGTTTCCACTTTTCTTTCACTTTCTTCCGAATTTTTTACTAAATTGCTGAACGATCAAACCAATTTATTTTTTAACACATTTATTCGTACAAAATATAATTTTTTGTTTCAGAAGGAGATTCCCTTTTTTTACGTGCGTCCACTTGAACCACCAAACGAATCGCGACTGATAAGCTTTGACAAGACCAGAGACCACCGAATCTTGACGAGGGTCTCGTCACATCAAGGCCAAAGGAAAGACTGCGTTCCCCACTCCTCTCGAGGCATCTATTAGTTAATCAACTCTCCCCATTCCTCATCCTCCTCAGTTGCAGGTTGCAGTGGTAGTGTCCCCTGCTCAAGTGCGCAAGAGCAAAAGTAAGAATGACTTCTCCTTTTCAAGTTTCAATTCAAATCCTCATCTCATCTCTCCTCATCATCCACTACCACTACTACCGGTCTGGTGGATTGGATCAGTGGCTCAGAAAAAAAAAACTTTTTTTGGCAAGAGATAATCTCGAACGCGAAAACAAGGGAAAATAGATTCAGGCCTAGATATTTTGCATATCCTTTACCGGCTCCTGCTCTATCACAAACTGCATAACGTTTCATTGTTGTTGTTTGTGCCACTAAATAATTACCATATTATAGCCATCGCATCATTTGACTTTATTCATCATCATCTTCCCCAGTATTAAAACATAAAGACTTCCTATTTGAATTCGAAAACCTGTTCAAATGTGACGGGACGAGTCAAAGAGGTCCACATAAGTATTATCCACAAAACCACACAGTCCACATTTTGCTTTTCATTTTCATGTACATATTTTGTATTGGTCAAGTCAAGTGGTAAAATAAAGTGCAGTGCAATGTGGCTTTACCTTGTTAAAAGTACATAAAGGAAAAAAAACAATGTCAATGCCGAAAGCCATGAGATCACAGAACAGAGCATGATCAGTGCATTGTAGGGAACCAGATTGCCCCTCTATTCTAAGTAGTATCCTGTATATTAGCCATTTATTTATTTAGCTGTTGTGATCATAATGGATATATCCATTTTTATTTGAAAATGAATGAATCATGGTGTTTGCGTACGTGCATTCGTCTGAAAGTGTATTACAATTGCAGCTATAAAGGAGTAAGTATATCGAATGAATTCAAATTGCCAAAATACCTTATATTGATTTGATGATGATTATGATCGTGATGAGGATGAGAAAAGAAGGTGAAGTTTTTGAATCTCGTATTGTATTGAATCGTATTTGTTTGATTTTGGAGTGGAGTGGAGGAGCAAGAAAGAAAAAGCAAGTTTTTTTTTCTCTAAGGCTTACTTACCTAGATTCAGAGGAGACGTAGATCATCATGATCATCATATTCGTCATATAATTTCTTCAGTTTCAGATAAGTATATAGCACCTCACCCCTCACTTTTTTCTTGGCTCCGGTCCTTTTCCTGTTACGAAACTGGTTTTAAACCAGAAACCAGGCTTTGCAAATACATTCATGCATTCGTATCGTAGGAAGGATAATAGAATATTTTTGAAGGAGATGAAAAACAAGTAATTTTTTCCTAATTTTCTATGTTTAAGTATCATTGTTTTGTTACGTCCTTGCCCAAAAAAGTCCCTTCAGAATGAATAATAATAAATAAATACAGCGCTTCGTAATGATTACACACTTTTCCTTGTCGCTTTTTTTAGTCCTTAAAGGCTTATTTGCAGTTTGCATTGCATTGCACGCACCCAAAAAGAAAGACATGACATGACCGTCGCATCACTTTTCTTCATTTCAGTTTTGCACTGTGCACTGCACCACAGATCGCAGTTCCGATTCCTTCATCATTATTTTATCATTTAATTTCTTCTTAAAATTATGATGATTGCGACACATCCTTGTTCATCCTAATAATGCACTTGACTCGAAGAGTAAATATTAATAAGTTTGTTTTACTTTTTTCCTCGTTTTTCAAAATCCAAACCCACCGGATTACACTAGTCCTTACACTAGAGGAAAAAATACAAAATCACTTTTTCCTACTCGTATCCTGCTACTACTACCCCAAAATACAAATGTGCAGGCGATGATGACTATGACAAGTGCATGCATGATTCAAAGTAAAAGTCAAAGGTTCCTAGTTCATGTTCATAATCACAGCTCAAAATCGGAACCATTTTGTCATGTCAGCGTGGTGGCAGCAGTCGCATTACATGAATGTGAAGAAGTCATAAAAAGTTGGTAATCTGGGTCGCCGACATACATTCTTTTCTCTGATTTAAAGTATCAGAAAATGCGTCATTTTTGGATTTGGATCTACTAAATACAAACATTTCTCTGTTGTGTTCTCTCGTTTTACGTCTCACGCTTCACCACAAAAATATTTATTACGACTTGAGCAGAATCACATCATCAGTATCAGGATGCACCTGTAGACTTTTTCCATTGTTTTTTTTTCAAACATGGAGAGAGTGCATAAAACAAGGGCTAAGTAACTTTGCATATTATAGCATTTTTTTATATTCCTCGTCCACACCATGATCCTGACATTGATTTAGTGGACAAATATATTACAGTATTAATATTTCTGATTTTCAAAATTTGTGTGATTTTTGTGCAAATAAGCACACAAGACGAGTGACAAGAAAGGAAATGCAAGTTGAAGTCGAACAGGAATTCCTTTGCAATTCTTTTTTGTCTCTACAGAGTTCGGAAAAATGTAGGACTGACATGCCATAGTCATAGGAGTTTTTGAGTGAGACTTTGGTCTTTTCAATTTTAAGTATTTGAAAAAGGGTGAAGAAAGAAAAGTGATGATGATGAAGAGATGCCCTCAGACTAAATTTTGAAGAAGAGTCTTTATTGAAAAAATGTGGATTTGGACCAGTTTTTGAATTGTGAACCTCCTCAAGGCCTGAATTTCGATTTCCTTTTTCTCCTTCCCCGCTCTGTACTCTGTGCCTAAGTATGGTTATCGCGTGCTTTATGATTTGATGAGGATGAGGATCTTGAGGAATGATAATAGGGAACTGTTTTCAAGTTCAAGGCGCGGGATGAATTATTGACTTGCTCTCTACATAATGTATTTTTTGAAATGTCTTACGCCAAATTCACTCCTGGGTTTCACCTGCACTTGCGCTGCACACATCGATCTTCCCATAATGCATTCATCATTCCAAATTGTCTTCTTGAAAAAGACATGATCCGGTTCAGAATTGAGGAAGAAAAAAAAGATCAGAATCAGTGAATATGTTCTTCACCATTAGCTCACGCAGAAGAAGAAAAAATTGGAGGAAGGTCGTAAAATAAGTGAGCAGCGCACAGGTGAACGTGAACACAACCGCGGCTTGTTTCTTCACTTGACCTTGTTGGGTCATGTCCATGCCATGCCACAGTCGTTATCTGATTTTGAAAAAAAAGGCATCGTCAATCCCAATCCCATCCACTAAAACTCGAAGTCGAACCACAATACTTTAAAAGGATTTATGAGGGTGTGATTGGCAAACGCTCATTTATTTCGATAGACTTTTTTTTAAAATGCTGCATTATTCAGACTCAGACCCCAGAGCCTAGACCGAGTCTCTCAAAAGGAATTCATTATAAATTATGATGATGATGAGTTGATGAAGATCGTCGAGTCGAGCTGAGAACAAGGGGAAAGGGTTAGGTTTAGGCTCGTAAAAATGAGACCTAGATAATTTCTCTGAAGTTTCAGTCAAATGAGAAATGAATGAAGAGAAACATTGAACCTAATTGAAATCGAAAAGTGAACTTGGTCAAAAATGAAATGATGTACGTGAATGTATGCTACATAAGTACATACCAAAATGCTGATTTTCGGAATTTGCTTTGCATAAAACCCCAATTAAACTTCATGTTCTGGGAAGAATAAAAGAAAGTTGAGTGAAATGTGAAATGAAATGAAAGGGTAGTATGCTATGCCCTTCAAGAAATATGAGAGGACTTGATTTCTAAATTATGTAAAAATGAGACTAAATTGAATGAAAAAGTCATTTCTGGTGGTCTTCTTTCAGTCTCATTGATTGAAACACATTGACATTGGTTCTGTAAACCATAAATTGTTCATTGATTTGCTTCGTGATAAAGCAATACAATCTAAATTTAAAAGCTGTCAATGGCCGTGCCATTATGATCAATAATCAAAATTTCGAAGTAAAAATTTATGTCCGTTTTTTGCTGATGTTCTTCTGTCGAGTGCCATTACTTTCAAACCACGAAAACGAAAATTGGAGTAAAGCAAGTGGTGTTGGTGGCGGCAATGGTCATTGAAAATGGAAATGATAAGGAAAACTTGACACGGAAAACGATTCACGATGATATAGGATTGCATTGCATGCGAGTCAGTCAGTCATGTCATTTGATATGCTCTCGTTTTGCCCTAAAATGTGCCCTAAACAAGGGAAAAAACTTTCTCCTCAAACATGCCATCAAAGTTTAATTTAGGTTCATGGTTTACGATGATATGACACAGACTACACCATTCGAGCATAAACAAACCCAAAATATTTGGTAAAAGGTCTACTCCAATTTTGGGTCTACGTAAAAAATTATCTGAGCTTTTGATATGTTGCGGGGATGAGAGAAGCACTTCACACAAAATTTCCTTCATTGAAACAAATTTTGGTTTCATAGCTTGTTTAAAGTAAAAGTAGCATCATTTCTTATACTCATTTTTTCTAGAGTTATGCAATTCCGTTTGCATCAGCAATCGTACAAAATATCCTCTCATTATTTGTCTAATAAAAAAGTCTTAGATTTTACTGTATTTAGCTTAAGTAGGTCAAGGTAAATTTACCTACAGGTCCGGAGTCACAGGGAACATCACTCTATCATCAGGCCATATAATCTTGGTATACCTGTTTTTTTCTTTCACTTCTAGATTCTAGAATCCTAATCTAGTAAAGTTAATCTCTGTATTGCATCTAACGAAACGACGTTTCATGTAAAGGTTTTAATAATTATAGTATGCAAAATTTTCTAGGGTTCTACTAGAATATCTAGAATGTCAACAATTTGTACTAACGGATCTTCACGAAAATCTAGAACGAATTTATACTCCACAAATCTACATTTTTAAACCTTCTTATTGCCCTACTCCACGACATAATATTTCAAATTATCATATATCCCAAGATGACTGGGCGCTATATACCAGTTGAAGCTATTGGTGTATCAAATCGAATTTTGAAAATTAATATGGCGTCTTTTCATCATCATTTGAGTGGGTCCTTGCTCATAACAATAAATCTTGATCTCTCTTGATCTTTCTTTCAAATCATAAAAAGTAATAATGTTCTCCTTCGATTTGATTGCCTTGCCTTGCCCGGCCCCAGCCCTACAGCAAAAAATGAGTGAGTAGTTCTGCTCGATACACCAATTACAAATATTTAAAATTTTGAGCGTACAGGAAAGTTGAGCTAGAGAATGCAGTGCAGCAGTGTACGGACGGACTTTCAGTGTAAAAATGGGTGGACTTTCCGGTTTTTCAAAGAGAAACAAGTTGGAGTTAAGATTCGAATTCAACTCCTCCGTATTTTCATTCAAAATGAGTGTAAAGCAAATAGGCAGTTTCTAGAACAAAACCCGTCTTCATTTTATGAAGATTTGAACTATTGCGGTGGTCAAGATTGAAGAAAAAAATGAGTGAATCAGTGTAAGTTCTCTCCGCAATTTATGGTATCTTCGTGATGCATGAATTCATCTACGAGAGAAAAGGACTTTTGGCATTGGCACTAGCCGAGAAAAATCATTTTAAAATGCTATTATATACATTAGCAAATTCTCTCTAAAAAAATATTTTTGCATGCAATTTGAAAAACAAACTACCGAAGAATGAGGAGAAAAGGTGTCGCACTATGGGGGATTCATATTTGTGACAGATAAAACTAGATTTTTTTTTGTTTCTTGAGACAGGTTACTACAACTCTTGTCTTATCTTGTCATGGCATTTATTACTATTGGGCGATAAGTATTATGGTGTCAAGTGCGTACTGAAGTGAGTTTGCCTCCTTTTGCAAAGGAACACGCAACTTGTTTCTAAATCTGGCTTACCATTTTTGCCAATAATGTCGCTGGCTTGGCTTATTGTCGCCGGCTTCGTTTTTGGTCTTGATATATCAGCTCAGCTCTGATTTCAAATGAAATTGCAAATGTAAAATGATGCGATACGGTGGTGGAATGTGGATTATTGCATTGTACATAGTAGCTCGGATAACAAAGCAAACAAGGTGTACTTGGATTTATTTAGGCAGAACTATGACTTGACTTGAGATTAGGAAGGGGTCGTGCGAAACCAGATCGAGTGAGCTGACTGAAGAAGAGCAGAACTAGAATGCAAAAAAAATAAAACTCGATTCTTGAATGAGTCCCATGCGACTAAATAAACTAAATGCATTCATTACTGTTATTATCATCAATTTTAAAGCTCTTTAATGTAGAAACTGGGCGTGTTCACAAATACAATTTTAGTTTGTTTAAAGGAATTTTAAAATTGAATAAATGTACCTTTTCAGGTATTTTGAAAAAAAAATGAAAAATGTCATCATTTCCATTTCCTGTATATACTATAATATACTTTCGGGTGGCAAAACGAAAGCAATTCATATTCATTTTTTTCTTTTTGCTAAAAAAATTGCCAGCAGACACGAATATCGTATTACTACTTTTTTCAAAGAAATTCAAAAGGTTTAAGGTTTACAAGGAAAAAGTAATAAGTAATCAACATGATTTTCTCTAATTAGGTACCTGTTTCACACTCTACATTGCAGCGTATTAGTGTTTCATTACCACTATCGCAGGTCCTTTCGTCCTTGTCATAGTCAGACGGGTCTTTGTTTTTTCATGTTTTTTTCCAAATGGGACTTGAAATGGCACCTTCATCTAGACAGTTTTGAAAACTAATATTTTTCTACATTTTCATGCACCGCTATTACTATAACTACCCTTCTGATTTTTGTGAAATTTTCCTTTCTTTTGCATCCTTAATGTCTGTGTTCTGAAAACCGCATTCCTAAATTTCATGAACACGACTGCGACTAGAGCACCACAACAACTTTTCCTCCTTTAACCGTCGGCTTTCGAGGAAAATCGAAAACTGTGTGCAAATCAATCGAATTCAATCCTAAATCCTAACTAAACTAAAGGTAAATTATTTTGAATCAGCGCTTTTAGTAGAATTAAACCGGGTGAAAAAAAATTATGAATGCAAATCATGATTTTTTTCCCTTCATTTCCTCTACAATTAATCAAGCATGCTAATATTTAATTTTGAGAGGTTTTGAACTAGACCTACAGTACTCAGATTAATCTGCTGTTTTGACTATGGACTATAAAATGCTTCCATTCATTTTTTTTAAAGTATTATACCTGTTGTTGTGGCGTGGGTAATTGAGTACGCGCTAGATTATCGCAAATCAAGATACTAAATAGCTCCTTCCTTTTACTTCTAAGCTTCTAGCGAAGAAAGTAAAGATAAAATGCTCGCTCACGAAATCGAATCATCGTGCGATAACCATAAGTACATAAAGTAAAACTGACTAGACTTGTTTCATCATCCCACCATCACCGTCATTAGTTCATCCTTCTAGTGTAGACGCAACAATCTAGAAGAAGCTATTACTTCGATAGATTTTTGAATTTCAGATTTTTTTATATGCTCACTTTGTGCATGAGTCAGTCATCGCATCAAACATTAAATTGCCCATTTGCGCACGAACAAAACATTTTGAATTCTATTAGATAACCCTTCCATTCAATTTCAGTGTAATAAGCCAAAATGTGACAGAGCAGAAGCAGAGCTAGAAAAAATTCTAAAAGGCTAGAAAACACATATTTTTCTATTAGATTTAAAATCAAATCGAGTAGCTTCTTCGTTTAAACCAGTTTAACAACAAAAACGATTGCATGTGAGTATCGGAGGACCCTTAAGAATTTTGCACCGCAAAATTAAAATTAAGTATTGCTCTGAAAAAATATGCAAGCTTTTGCCAACTGTGTCAGTAGCATTTTTTTCACCTAGCTACGTACGACGAGGACTTCTACCAGAGTGCCCCACCACCCCAGGGAAATAAATGAAAGAGAAATAAAATTATGATTATATATAATTCAAGCGTAATTTTTATTGATTGAGGACGAAAAAACAGGCTGTATTAAAAACATCACAGTTGAATAGTTGATAGATTGTACATAGATGGATGGATGGGTGCAGCTCTGTTTCTATCATATCATTTCACTGTTGTCGTGATGTTCGGTGTGCGCAGTGCACAGAAAATAATCACGTTGTTATTGACTATAATCGCTTCTTCTAACTGAGTAAATGATCGATCAATAAGAAATGCTCGAGAAATCACGATTACCTTTTTTAAATCTTTTAATAATCAAAGTTTTGACAGGGATTGCTCATCTTGTCTCAATGAATTTGGAGTGAATGGTGAAATGTGTGATGCATGATGCAGCTATAGTTTTCACTTTGTTGCTGCTATACTCGCTGCTCCTATGCAAACTGCAACAGAAAGGAATCTCGGCCACTGGCACGGCAAAACAATCCCTTTATATTTTTTATTGCAAATGCTGGCATGGCATAATGGCACACTGGTCAACTTGTCTTCTTCATTTCACTGCTTCTTTCTTTTTTCACCAACTTAACTCGTTTCCCATGCATTTTGAGTTGTTCATTTGCTGATGATGACGGAGGATGAGAGGAGCAAGCAGGCCACATTTCGCGATTAATGAAGTGTGTTCCTTGCCTTTTTAAATGCTGGTATCTCACCAGAATAATTTTTAAATAAAAAAAAACGAATCGCCGATTTGCAGAGCTGAGCTTGTTTTTTTATTCAAGAATACAAAATGCTATATTGCTGCTTCTGCCCACAATTGAAATGACCAATTTAGTTTAACCATATGCAAATACAGTATTTATGAGGATGAGTGAACAAGTTCACTTCTTGTTTGAAGTTTGAATGTGGTTGAGCTACTGTTGTTCTCTTCTCCCTGATTTACAAGCAGAAATGTCAGTCTTAAATTTTTTTGTTACATTTGTATTCGCAGCAGGATGATAATATATACAGATATGCCATTTGCCATTCCAAATAATGATAATATTTCAAACTTGCAGAAANGCAGGATGATAATATATACAGATATGCCATTTGCCATTCCAAATAATGATAATATTTCAAACTTGCAGAAATGAATGGATCAAATGTAATCAGATCAAAGTAGTAGATATATTGCATGCAGAATAATTTTTTTTGGTTGTTGGTGGCCCAGTAAATTATATCAAGAAATAATTGGACTGACAATCAAGGCTTAAAACTGTCAAGAGATTTTTGGCAGTTGGAATGCGTTATTGTGGCTTTTAAACTTGTAATTGAAAGAAAAACAAGAACAAGTTGAAAAAATTGATGTACACTTATCTATCGTTTTCTTTTGAAACGGTTCCGGCTTCTGGCGAGAATCTCGTTCTTCTTTGTTACTTTTGAAGGTGATGGAGGTCATTAATTAATTTTGTACTTTCGCTTTGATCCAGTTTCTTTTTCAATGGGTGGGTACAAATGATTTAAGGGGTGGCGAACTTACTTGTCAAATGTCATTGTTCAATTTCAAGAACTATGTTAAGGAAAGCGTTACAAATCTGTTTGGCAAGATAACAAAATTATCACCGTTTGTCACAATTTGTTTTCTACACACATTTAATCAGATAATCAAGGAATTTTTCAATGTTGGCAATATTCTCGCAAGATATTTTCCTTCATGAGATCAATTAAAATAGAATCAGCAATTAAATTATAGCACAGAACCAACTTGGATTTATTTTTTTCAATTTTTTCTCAGAATCGAAAATTATTTCATGAATTCCAAATTACAAAGAAATTGAATTTTTATATTGTATATTTTGTGCGCAAAATCACAAAAAAATATTCCAGCACATTAAAGTCTCGTTCATATGCATAAACTTTAACAAAAAAACAATTAGTCAGTTTAGATAAATAATAATTGATTAATTATACTAATCATTATAGCACATTTACATTAAAACATTTTCAAACTTGTAAAAGCCTGATGATGAATAATAATGAGACGAGAAATATTGACTACAAACATTAGAATACTGTTATGTTAGTATATGAAATATTTTTAAGACACTAATGTGTGTATAGGTATGCATAATTATTTTTTTCAATTAATTCTCAATAGAACAAACACTCTTCCCTCAAAAGCTTCTATTTCGATACGACTATCGCAACTTCACATTATCTTTTCCAGAATTTATTTCTATAATGTAATAAAGTTTTTTTTTTCTTATAAATTTTTGTGGTTACCAAATGTTCCCATATTTTCCCCTAGAAACTAAAGCTGCCCTTGTTTACTTACAATTCTCATCATTTACTCCATAAAAGTGTCGCTCACAATGAAATTATTCATCGGAGATTCTTGTCCCTACCGAAAGTATTGATAACAACCGTTGAGTGAATGAGTGCTCTTTGCCCTTTTGACGGGGACAGTGCACACACTTGAAAAGTACAACTAAAATATCAAAAAAGAAAACAAAATACACATGTACTTGTCTATAAATGTAGAGCACAATAATAGCAGGAGTAGCAATTATACATCCTATCAGATTCATGACATTCCACACACCTTAGATCTACCTGCCTTCCTACTCAATTCATCCTTTCCATTCATTGGTAAATATCCGAAGAACACTATTGAAATCTCAATTTCATAAAAGTATTTTTAGTTAATTTAATTACAGTCCCTTTAATTAATTAATTAATTTCTCTTATAGCACACTCGTGATTTACAATCTTTGTCATTATGTTTATATGGCATATAAGTATGTATGTATTTAGATTTGGTTATCTAAAAATATTTTTTGACATTTGAAGGATTCATTTAAGCAGTTTTTTTATAATCTTATTACCATTATTTTCCAGTACTAGTACTGGACCTGGACAGCATTCAATCTTTATTGCGAAAAATTTATAGCAAGCGTGCAATATATATTATAGGGAATTTTGAAAAAGGCATTTGATTTTGATTCATATTGCATGAGGTACTCTACACAAGGATTCGGATCTTGTCAGCCTTATTTGCATAATAATCATTTCCAAATTTCTTAAAGCTACACTTTTGATACAATACAATTGCGTAATAAAATATTATTCCACTGGCTGTATTCTTCTTAATCTTAGTTCATGTTGCACGCTTGCTTGTTGCTGGACAGATTTGTTTTTTGTCAGTATTTCATATTAGACCATCATTAAAGCCTTTAGTTTTAAGAGCAAAATAGAATTAAAGTGGACGAGTGAGATTAATGAAGTAATTTCAATTTAGCAGCATTAATAAATTATAATGAACTAAAGTGAAATGAATTAATAGAGGAACGAGATAAACAAATAATATTTTGATGGTGGATCTTGCTGGTATGGTGTTGGTAAAGAACTAAATAAAATATAATAGTAATAATAAATTTTGATGCAGAGAGTGCTATCTATTCTTCATTCCCTCTTCTTTTTTGTCTACAATACAGTAAAAAAGCTGAGAGTGAGTTGTTGTTGCTGTTGGCTGTGTTGTGTGTGGTAGCTTTATTGT
>JAHZNI010001723.1:0-19473 GCA_027744415.1 Seira ritae | reverse complement strand
CAGGTATTTCCAGTTTTTCTTTTGAATTGACAACGTCACATATTTTTTCGAATGCTTTGAAACAGGTGCTTTTTTCTAAAACATTCGAGCGGAATGACAATGTACTACTGGGACTACAATGGGATAATGAAGCAGGGAGGACAATGAGTGGAAAAAATGAGTCAAGTCAAGTGTCTCGGAAATTCGGCGAAAATCCGTGTGAGAGCGACACGCATTTAATGTCAGGTGTTTATGCCAGACACGACCTTGCGTTGTCTAACGGAATTTTCACAGGGACGGACGAATCGCTAAAGATGAAATACGACCGACGAGTATTATGTGTCAGGGAGCACTTTAAATTCATCTCTTTCGCTGAAGCCTTTTACCATCTCGCTCATTCACTCAGGAAAATCAAAATGTGTAAGGATGAGGAATTTAGCTCACATAGCATAGGTTGGTTGGTAGTTGGTATGTAGGTAGATTATTGCTAGATGCCCAGTAATTTACTGAGATTGAGAATATAAAATCCTTTTTCCATGTTTTACACTTGTTCCTCCCGAGAAGAGTTTACCGAAACCAGAACCAGACGTTTTGAACTATGTACTCCCTCTTGAAAAGAAATCTACACTTCTCACCACCTGAACTTGGCTTGTACTTTTTATTCGTTGAAGATGATAAATATCGATTCCTACTCCTTACTTATTATTATTACTGCTCCTTTCATCTTGCCTTGCATCATCCTTAAACTTGATCCTGATCTGCAGAAATAATGCGTCATTCAGAACTTGCCCGCATCCTAATTCGAGTTCCCCCTTCTAACCCAATAAACGATTTTGCTCCGCTGACGATGGCAATAGTGATGATGATGACGATGACTACTGACTTTCGAGCTTTCAATGAGGTTGTCGGTTCACTAAAAAATCTTTGTCTTGTAGATTGGTACAAGGCATATTTTAATTCTCGCCTTTAAGTACCGACATACTCGCTGCAAATTAATATGTTTACCTCATCATCTTATCTCCGCTTTCAAAAAAATGCTTCACCCATTTTTTAAATTCAAACTTGTCTGAGAGAACTTGCTTTCTCACTGAGTTATTTGGTCAACGCGTCTCGCAAAAATTTTTAGCGCTAATTTAAATACAACGACTGCTCAAGATTTAAGGACGAATGGAGTTTCGTATTTTCATTATTTTAGTCGTAGCCATGATCATGATCAACAGTCTATTTAAACTAACGGAGTATTTTCTTTTCCCATTTTTATTGCAGAATCCTTAGTTCCTACACGCCATCCGAGTACAAGGATACGATGAAGGAAGCCATGAAACTTTTGAGGAACGGAGAGAAGGACAACTGCGAAAAGTATAAATGCTCCAGCTTCCTAGGAAAAATTCCGATGAACTTTTGAAAAATGCTACGCAATTCAGTTCACGCATTTAGTGCTTTTCACTTACCTAGATTAGGGTACCTATTTATTTTTTTTGTTTGATGAAAAGTGTAATTATTTATCCTTGATTTTACAACTTTTAACTAGCTTTTCTAATTAAGTTGAATACATGTGCTGTCAGACGTTTTTATTGACTAAATGTTTTTTTCACTTTTGAATTATAACGCTGGATACCCTTTGAAAATCGAAATGCACGGAGTAAACGTACGTGTGGTATGACGTGGTCACGTACACGTACGAACGAAACGCCATTTTTAAAAGGGGTCCTCCCACAACACCCAATCAACCGACAATTCTCGAAAAAACGTATTGTAGCCGATTCGTTACGTTGAATCGCGTTGCTTTATGTGTATCATATTTTTTAACGGTCAATCAACTTGTTAAACATGTGTAGCCACTCTAGTATATCACCTGATTTCAATCAAGTCCAACTCACCTTTGAAATTCAGCTTTCCATTTGCATCATTTACAAATTCTCACCCTTAGAGAACGTTATAAAACTATTTAATGAGCGCAATGTCAGTTTTATATATTTCCTAATGAAACTACAACTTCCTTTATGGCTCTTTGTACCTTTAAATTTTCATTTTTCACAAGGGATTTAAATTTTTTTATCCGTTTTTCCTTATCAGTGATGAAAAAAGGGTGAGATCATTTCTTCACATTGCAAAATTGCAACGCATATAACCACATCACGAAATCATTTCGATTTTTTTCATAACGTGTCTCAAATCCCAAAAAAATTCTGCATTCAATCAAAGTCACTTTTCTTTTCATTGTATTCAATACGCATATATACAAGCTTGAGAAAGGCAAATTAATGTTGGAATTTCAAAAAATGTAACGATATGCAGACTTTTGTCTGTTTAAAAAACTGTATTACCTCTGCATAATATTATGCATAGGTACGAGCGTCTGTCAAGATCCCCCATCAACTAAATTTGGTTTCTCTCCTCCTCTTGTCTTCCGATGATCAGAGATTAATTTAAATTACACGAGTTTCACATTCAACCTCCCATTTGCAATAAAAACATTTTAATTGGGATGGTTTTTTGGAATGGTTATTATTGAATTCACGTGAAATATTTACGCTGACAGCATGCTTCAAATATTTTAGTGGGCCTTTGCAAGAATTGCATTCTTTAAAGTTCATGAAACCACCTCTTAAATTGCATTCGAATTCTCTTGTCGTTTCTATGAGCTACAGAAAAAAATATTGGAAATAAGTGTAAACACTGAAAAGTGCTGAACAGTGAAGGATGCAGTGGTTGTGTTTTATTTAATTCAAACTTCACTATATAGAGGGGAGGTTGTTTTATAATGTCATGCCGGCAGAAATAATATGTATATCCGCTTTAAAGTTCAATGACAACATCCTCTCAGATGAACACTTCTGAGGCATGAAGTTGTATACATACTTGCTTCGATAACCACTGGTTTCTGTAACGTATTTGTAAATATGATCAATTTTGCTCACTTAATTCCCGCTTGCTAGGTAAGTGTGCACGGATTCATATAAGCAATACGTAAAGTAGATATTATGAATCATGAATGTTTTTAAAAAGTTAAGACCTGCTCCCTCGAAGTAAGTCAGTAGTATCGAAGTGGATGAATTGTGATTACGGTAAAAGAATAGTGATAATGATGAATGTTACAATACAACGGCTTCGATAAGTCCACCACCTCCTTGATTCTTGCATAAAAAATGGTCATAGTCATATTCTCGTCGTAAGCGTGCATCAATAAGTAACACTGTTTCTTTTACTTTACTACTATTGCGTAGTAGTAAGTAAGCAGGAAAATCAGAATGACGAAGACGGACGGCTACGTAAACTAGAAGAGAAGAAGGAACTCTCGGTGTTTTTCTTTCATATTGTTTGGGTACTTGTTTAGCATAAAATGTGTCATCGTTTTATTCTATCTGTTTAAAAAAATGGGGAAAACGGGTTCGACTGGTTTACTTTGGACATTTTGTTTCTCCTCCACCCCTCCTCCTCCCTTCGGATTTGGTCATGTATGAAAATTCCTGCATAGTGAAACATAAACAACAACATAATATTGAGGGGTTGCTCAAAGACCTAATTTCAGATGATGGAACATCATTTTCTTTGAAATACCTAAAAGGTGGTATTTAATGCGATGCGAATTCATTACCCGCCTCTGTTGTTAGAGTCAATCAATCTATCATGCCCGGGAATCATCCAAGAATGGGGACTGCATCATCATTTTTCCTTTTCGATCACTTCAAGTGATGTGCTAATGTTGATGAACCAAAGACCAAGTTTTTGAATTCCCGGAAGATTTATGGTTTGATTCGATTGTAGTTCAGTGGGCCGAAGAAAAGATTTTGCAAACTTTCCTACTTTCGGTTCGGCGAAGCATGAAAACGCATACACAAAAGCGGGAAAGGAATGTTTTTTACGATTTTTATTAATACATTGTTTTCATTAATTATATAAACATTTTGATTGTTACTTTACATCAATAACTAACTACCTATGTATGTATGTATGCATGTGCTTTTAAAAATTCAAATTTTTTTAAGGAAACATCCTGGAATAGTTATAAACATCTTGTACAAAATATCCCTTTATTAAATGTCAATAACATTATCTTATTGGTCCCTCTCTTTACTTCTGAACGAAAAAATCCGGAAATGTTTATGAATATTGCTGGAATTTTCTCTCTTCATCCTGTCATCTCCTAAATAATTTTAGTCTTCTTGTGGCTCTTCTCTCTCCTTTTATTCTTTGTCGGCAGCCGAGAACTTTTGGATAGCTCGCAAAACACTTCGAGCCATTCTGGCAGCATCCTCAGCCGAGATATCCTTAAGTTCGCGGAGAGCCCTGGTTTTCACCTCGGTTCCATGGCGGTAATAAAGAATGCCACCACCGACGAGAACTAAACCAGCAGAAAGAGCTATAGCTCCAACATCAGTCCATCCGCCAGCTAAGCCACTCCACATGCTGGAACTGTTCGGTTGACCAACAACATTTGTTCCAGCTCCGGCAGTTGGGTAATAGTAGACGTAGTAGTTCTACGGGGAAAAAAGGTACAAATTTTTAAGGCCTATTTTCATCAATGCTCCCTTTTTTATGGCATTTTTACGAGGACGTGCAGTTTTTTTTAGATAAGGGGACTTTTTTACGAGGCACTTTCGACCATGTACCTCAGGGAAAACCCTAATTAATTTAGATTTGAAAACGAGCAGAAGAAAAAAAACTTGGTGAGTGGGCATTGATCCATCGTAACCTCTCGTAAAAAAATATTCTTATTATGATCTGCAGATTGAAGCTCACGCCAAGAGAAAGGAAGATTTGTTTTAAGAAAATCTTTTTTTTTTTGCAGAATGACTTCAATTTTATTGACTCAATATTAAGCCAACGATGTATCATAAAAATTGAAGACAAATTAAGAGAAAAAAGGAATTGATATATATGTATGTCTTAACAGAATTTAAAGAGCGAGCAATTGTGGATTTTAAAGTGCACTCATAACAACTCGCTTCAAAGAAAATTAGTCATGCAACCGTGCACTAAAACTGCTTTCTACTGTACATGTTACACCTATGATCTTTAAAAAAGGATTTTTTTCTGTTCAATTAAAAAAAATTATCTCTTGAAGAGTTTACCTAAAATGAGTGAACATTGAGCAATAAAATCACGAATTGTGAAAATATCTTAAAATAAGCAATGCTACGTAAATGATAATAATAATCATCAACTAAGACTTTAAATTAGGAGTGCATACAGTAGCAAAATAAAAAAAAATGTTTTTCGGCAGCCCACACCAATTAAAAAAGCATTTATATTGCTAAGTGATATGGTGGCTCAAGAAGCACGAGCTCATTACCGAAAAATGGTTATCATTAGAAGTCGTGAATGCTTAATATTAGACTTAATTGTAAAAAGAGATGTCATCATTTCAAGGAACAATTAAAGTCAAATAAAAGTAATTATTATGGAGGGAGAGGGAAAGAAACATCTTTGTGGAGGTGATAACGAAAGTAAGCGTGTATATTTATGTAGCAGCCTTTTGTGAGGAAAATGTTACACATATTATATTATGCTATACATAGAACTGCAAAGGGAAACGGAAACACATTTTTAAAAAGGATTTTCTACGGTGTACTTTAAATTGTGAATCACGTGTTCTTCGCATTACGAATGTGCTTCTCGAAAGGCTCTTATGCATCATCCATCTCTCTACTACGCAGCATTGGCTCAAAAAAAAGAAGAAGAGAAAAATATCTATATGTGCACCTGAGAAGGAGTGGGGTTGACGGCCGTCGGCTGAATCATGCTCGCTTCACTCGCCACACTTTCACGAGCTTGAGCAACCGGTTGAGGAGTTTGCAGAGAGGGTAATGGAGCCGGGGTCATTGGTGAAGTGCTTGTCAAAACGGAAGAAGAAGATTTCAACGGGGTCGCGTTCACACTCGTCACCGTTGACCCTGTCGATGTCACAGAGGGCTGGTAGACGGGAGAGCGTTGCTGCTGAATCGCAGCGTTGCTCAGACCAAAAAGTAAGACGGTGATTAGGACAGTCCTCATTTTCGCTGTTTCTCTTTGATTTACCGAGTAATTTGTCGGCGGATGTTAGTCCTTTCCCTTTTCTCTCTCTCTATCTCTGTTGAGGACATATTTAAAAACAGTATTTTTAGAGCAATCATTCTGTAAATGGCCATCACATCATCAAAGCGACTTTAATGGCTTGACACATGTTTTATGGGAGTTCGTTAAAAATAAATATAGCAATTTTATTGGGATCTGTTGGCAGGTGGATTATCATCATTTCTCAAAGAAATCGACAATTCTACATTATCGCTGGTTATCTTCCAATTCTGGTTTAAATATTTGAAGAAAAACGCTACAATCTCATTTATGGCGTTGCATGATGACTTTTTTATCGATTCACGAAACAAAAATGTGCAGAATAAAAAAAATTGGTATAAAAAATCAGATAAAAAAAGTATTCACATTATTTCTCAGTCTCCCCTTCTTTCTTTTTAATCAAGTGTAAGATTCTCCTAACCTATTGTTTGTTATCGAGGAGTAGAGGGATGAAAAGAAGGATGATCAAGCTGAAACGAGACTCTGCAACAAAGGCAGAAAGCAGTAGTAACTCGGCTTAGGGCTATAGGAAGGAACACGATCCCTTCTCGTCATGATAATGATGATGAATTCTCAAAAACTTGTTGTTCCTACTAACTTTGCTTTACAGTAAAAAAAATTTCTTCTTCGACAATATATTGTTTTACCGCAACTACAGAGCGGTTACTTCCGGCAAAATAGCGCAAAGTTTGCATGCATAAGAGGGAAAATGCTTCATGATTATGATGATGACGACGACGATGATTCAAGAAATCTAGTGAAAATGTTTTTACTCAATGAATGGAGGTATTAGAAAGATCGCTGCAAATTGTAAAATTGTCTAACTCGCATTTTTTTCTTCTTTCGTTGCATTGCATGCGCAACAAGACTTACAAGAACAGGGAAGAAAATGAGATGATGACGACGTGGATACTGATGATGATGATTAGACTATGACTGCATATTATAAACTCCTTGAGAAGATATGCATATGAATAATGTAATATAGGCATGTTCCTACGATAACGATGATAACGATAACGCTCCTCTTCTTCTTGTTTCATCTACCTGACGAAACGGAAACTCACAGCCTGTTGCCCCTCTTTTCATGCTCTTACTAACCTATATAAAAATATTTTTCCCTTTGGTGCATCTCCTCATACTATGTAGGTAGGTATATGCCCATGATAATACGCACTGGGAACCTGAACCTGACTCTCAGAGAAAAAGGCAAAGTGAAGAAGAAAATGATGCGAGCATAGTTCAAGAGAAATGTTTGAAAAGAAGAGCAATGTCTTTATGCCAATTTTAATGTAATTTGTCTTGCATTGTCTTGCATGAAAAATGTAAGTCGGTAGTTTTTTCATCATTATCTCTTTTTTCATAATAAGTGTAATAGAGGATCAGAGACTAATTCAAAATTAAAATTCTATTTGTCATCTCTAACAATAATTGTGTTATTTTTTATCGTCTCTTGAGAAAGGTATAATATGAAAGTTGCGACGATGGTACAGGAAAATAGGTATACAAATACAAAGTTGATTGTACATGCACTTGATCTAATGAACAAGGAATGGTCTGTAAAAAATTTGAACTTAATGTGACTATTATTATTGCACTGCAGTTTCACTCTTTCGTAATCATTCAATAAGAACTCTATTTATGATGATGGTGGCGAGGAAGTAATTTTTAAGCCTTTTATAAATGACTTTTACGAGAATATGATAAAAACGTGAATTTTTACCTGGCGGAGATTTCCGAATCCGAAATAAAATTTGAGGCGGAGGTGAAAAAATCCGATTTTTTAAGAAAAAATATGTGTATATTACACTATTGAGTATTGCAGAACTTGAACACAAAGCTCAAAGGAAAACCACAAATGAACGTGTTGCTTAAACCGTTGCTGGAGACCGAAACTGAAATTTTGAGGGAGGCACTGGCGTTTTTCTACCTGCGCTGGAAGCATATCTTTAATGTGAGTAGTATTGAGGCATAGGAATTTTCAAGGGGTACGATTTTCAGCTCAATAGCTAATTGGACAGAGGGATCCCTTTTCAAGGACTTCTAGGCGGAGATTATTTCTCCAGCACCATCATCATCATCATTTTATCCTGGGATTCCACAGGTGAGAAGTCAAGGGCGAATGGAATAAACTAGAGCTTAAGCATTGTTGGGATATTTTTTAACGAAATATTACGCCTAAAGAAAAGAATCCACTTCCTGAAAAAATGGTCTGCATTAAAAGCAGTGCTAGTGAATAGGTATGAGAAAAAATAATGGATTTTAGGACGTTTATGCATCTTCAATAAAAAAGGTGTGCTCCGCATCATGGAATGGAGAATAATCCAGGTGGAAATGGTACCCTTCTCACTTACCTAATTGCATCTCTTTTTCCATCCCTTCCGGCAATAAGGTTACAATAGCTCGGGGGGTTTTCTCATTTATCCAGAATCCAGACCCTTTAAAAGATTTTTCATGTTGATCTAGAACAAGACTTGAGCAAACATTTTATCAATCTACCATCTACCTGAAGAATTTTTTCCATGAACTTGACACAAAATGAAGGAAAATAAAAATACATGCCTACCTTAAGCTCAAAAACTGTCCTATCCTTAAAATATTTACCCAGAAGTGATTTGAATAGAAGACCCTTTCTAACAAAAACATCTCAGCCATGACCAAGTTAACCAAACCATCATAATGTAAAAAAAAATGATGCAGAGCAATGCCATGTGTACCCTCATAAAAATGATATTCTTGTGAGCTACACTGCACTGTGATGCGATGTCATTGACATTGACCGACTTAACCTAAGCCTCAAAATTATCATTCCTTCTTAAGTAATCAGATGACCTGTCACCATCATATCAATACTTCCGTGTATATCCTCATTGTATCTTTAAGCATGAGTCAGTAAGCTTCTGGGAAGCTTACAGCTTACCATCACAATTGCAAATATTTTGGAAAGTTTTTTCGCCAGAGATTTGACTTCAAAGAAGAGGATATATAGTGACCAAATAAATACTTTTGCCGTAAATATGCATGCGGTCACATTAGAAAATAATTAAAAGAATGCGATAATTGGGATAATTCCTCACTTACTCAATTTCTTCGAAAAAAATATTTCTTCAAAAGCTGAAATTGTCGACCTTTTCTATGGCATCCCACCAACCAACCATTCACATCATCTCGCCAAGTATCGCCAACGCGGTTAGTGACTTCATCCACAAACGTAAAAAAAAGATGAATGAAAGAGTTGAGTAGTAAGTTGAAATTAAAAAAAAATAGCCATGATAAATATTATTACCGTGATCATGATCATATCATGGTCACATAGGTAAGTAAAAAAACTTCATTTGTGACTTTTTAAGGGTACTTAAAACAACTGAAAATGATACTTTACATAAAAGGAAAGGTTGTAACACGTCGTCACACGATATGTACGACTATGCGTGATTTCAGTTAGAGTTTGGCTAAGCGTGATTTTTAAAATTCTAATCATAGCAATAAAAAAGCGGTAACAAGATATCACAATAAAGTGTACTCATATATTTCTTTACATTCCATCATTTATTCATTCATTTCATTCATTCATAAAATTGTACTCTTGCGTTGGTGAACCTCTAGACCAAACGCATTCAACCTTTTGCCAAACTACAAATTTGTGGTGTATCGTATCGATGCACAATTTTTGTTCTGATGACTACCAATACCATCGCCTTGACCATGCACTTGGGGGAAAGAAGCGAGTGAAGTATTGTTATTTCGTAGAGCAACTGCACAAGGATAATATGATATGATGGGTGTACTTACGCTGTGATGATGATGAACATCTTTAAAAAATCGAAAGCAAATATTATTAGCTTTATTTGGTCTTCTGGTCTGGTCTCATTTTCATTTTTAAGTAGATCCCATATGTATTTCAACAAGGATAATAACAATAACAATCCTCATTATTGGATTATTTTTGCATGCAAAAGTTTTCGAAGGGAAAAAATAAGCCTAATTTGAAATCAATGAATGTGGCTTACTTTAAAGAAAGCTCGTAAAACTGTGAGGAGAGCGAGAAGGAAGGTAAAATATCCATCCCTGCACTCTCTACGGGAATAGTATCACATACTCTCTCTTACCCACTCTGCATTGCAATTGCAATACATTAAGGCATTTTTTTTATCTTCGTCCAACACGTAGGGTAAAAATATTGAACGCGAAACATTTCAAAATTTGAAATACCCTGAGCTGACTTAATGATTGAGTTTCCTTACATTTTGAAAAAAAATACTTACCCGTATAAAAATGCATGCGAATATTTTTCATTGGCTTCATAAAACTTATTTGAATGCAGTTTAATATACGAAACGTAGTCAAAACGAGAAAAAATTCAAGTTTTTTTTAACTTTTACATAGAATTCGAAAAAAAAGTCTGCGGCCGGTAGCAGAAATGAAAAAAAGCTTGTTCGAAACTGCTGCCTTACGTTCCTCTGTTAGCATATTATTTTCATATGCAGCGTATGTGGGGATGTAGTGGAGTGGAGTCCAAGCAGGGTGCATTCGCAATTCGTATTGCGGAGGATTGATGCAGGTCCCGTATGAACAAGGAATGAAAGAAGAAGAAGAAGCAGACGCCCACCCAATACCACTACCCCTGCCGTGTTATTTCACTTTGTTTCTACAGCATTGTTTTCCCTTACGTGGCGTTTTTCAATATGTGGCGTTTTCTTCATGAGCTATATTATTCATAAGAGTATATTATTCGAATGTATAACTATGCTCTTTCTGACATTGACTTGCTATGTACTGATAAGGCTTTCTTTAAAAAAAATCATAAGAATTGAATATGTACGTTTCGCGTTTAAGGATAATATGCAATGTTATTAGTAAAGGATCTCTAATGCTGCTTTACCGCAATGCGATCGTGCTTTTACGTTTTTGCGAAAAAATAATATTAAGTGTAGCAATATAATGCAACTGCAATAAGAGATTTTGCCAAGGCTAGTTTTCATAAAGGGGAAAAGGCTACTCTTTTTCAAAGGATGGATTGCAAGGAATTGCGGAAAAAATCGCCAGGTATAAAACTCGAGTGAGGCCCCAAATCCCCCCAGTTCACGGCTATTTGTTGGTGCGCGCGCAAAGAGGTGGTGGTGTGCTAATTAAAAAAAGTTTTTGAGTGATTTGTATGCAAACCAAAAAAAAGATTCTTGGGGAAAAGTTTGGAGATTAATCTGATCATTACCTAATATTGTTTTTGTGAAGTTCATTCATATTTCTGGAGTATTATCCCGGAAAATAATTGGATTTGTCCAGAGAGAAAACCACCCACAAGGTAACGAGAAAATCAAATTGTTCTGGTGAAAAAAAGAAGAAAGAGAGAGGGGGGAGTCAGCACATCTTTGAAGGCCACGGAGTTCATACCCGTAGACATGGGCGTATCCACCGGGGGGGCTAGGGGGGCCATTGGCCCTCCCCTAAAATCTGCCAGCGTAATGCTAAATACATAGACAGGAATTATGCAAATGAGTTCTTATACATAATGGCCCCCCCTGTGGCCCCTCCGACAAAAAATTCGAGGATACGCGCTTGCCCGTAGATCAATGTTTCTGTTCGTTCTAGCCGAAAACATAAAAATCCCGATAGGAATGTTTTCAGGTGAAGTTGGTTGAGTAGGATAAAGAGTAATTTTATTTTCATATAAAAGAAGAATCAAGAAGAGTATGTTAAAATTCCCTCGAGGTTCTTATCCTTGTCTGTGGGCAGCGAAGGGAAATTAAGCTGCTTTTCAGCTCGTTTTCTTCCATTGATGCATCATCGAAAGATTGTGTGGAACTACATAACTGTGGATGCAAAAAAGTGTTCCAGGAGAATTATTTTTGAAGCCGCTCTTTCAAAGCTTTTGATGTTGTTCCTTCATAGTCTTGGCTACTGCCTAGTATCATGTTTTTTATCAGAATCTACTTTTTTTTACAAATTTTTGCTCTGTTGACGAGGATGATTGAGGATGATCATGCAATCAAATCCAATTGAGAGCGAACGTCGTCGTCGTTGTTGTCTGTGTGAACCTGCTTTTGTGAAGTTTAGTTTTGAATTTTCCCAACATAATTATTTCGAATATCCGCTTTAGCTATCCTAGATTTCCATTAACCTTGATATGCAAAACAGAAAGAAAGAGAATAGCTTAGGGAATGCCGCATGCGTGCTTTTCGATTTCAAGAGGAGTATGAGAGACATGTTACTAATGTGTACGCACATTAGCAAGTACGTGTCAGTCACTCGTGTCAGGAAAAGGAAAGGAGAAAATATGTGCCCTCAACAAACGACGTTGCAATTCTTTCATTTTTCAATAGAAAAATTAATCTTCTTACATTTTGCAGAAAAAAGAAGAAAGAAAAAAAACATTTGTATTCATAATCTTATTTCATCCTTTCCTCTCAACAATTTTAATGGTGCACACATGTAGGCATGTGTTGCTTTGTGGAGGATTCAAAGAACTAAAAGAGTGTTTTGAATGTCTTGAAAAAAGGATTTTATTTATTGTGAAAGCTCTCGTTTGTTTTTAAATCCGTTAAATTTTGGGAAAAGTAAGAGTAGTTGAATTAAAAGTGTACTTTCCATAGGCATATCATTAAATTCTGAGTGAAGCAGTTCCGCTGCAAGCAAGTTTATTATTTAGAATTTGTCAGGATTTTCAAAAGATACAATGAGCTAATATTTGATCCGAATTTTTATAGCTAATCATTAGGGATATTCATTGTCAAAAATCAAAATCCAAAAGTAAGCGAACGCTACTGGTTTTCGTGAGAGTCTCGCCCCTTCACTAACCGTGAAAAGCTCTTGTAAATTAATTACAAATAGGATATTCTTCACTTTCCCAGTAAAAAGCGGCATCATTTGTCTAACAAATGGATTCATTCTTATTCAGGAGAACAATTCATTCTGACATCAAAGGAAATACTAGATACTTTTTTTTTACCAAATACCGTACAAAGTACATGTAATAGGATGATAATAAAAAGGAAAGTGAAAGATTACGTGGAAAGTATTCCATTCATTCTTCTCGTCTTCAATGAGCGATATTAAATTACAAAGCTGTTATTTATAGCGTAGCCAAGTAAATTGCCTGGAGAAAAGTGGGAAAAGTTAGTTGACACCTTCAAGTTGAATTCATTGAATGTACTTTGTACTACCAAGGAAAGTCTTTTGATTGTTTGCCATTTCTATTTGATTACATTACACCCACTTACATATCCACTTTTCCTTTGATTCAGAAGTGAATGCGACAGTAAGACATAAATCTGTGAATTAAAATTTCAAGATAATCAAGTAAACACTCACTGATGATAATATGCCAAGGATTGGCGTGAACGGTGGTAAAAGTGCTAAGGGAGCCCTACAGCACTTACTTACCTACTTTGTTCGACATTATCATTATCACTTACAGTGATATGCTGATATGGTTGGACTCTCGCCAAATATTTAGTTTTTTTTCTGCATTGTTTCATTCACATTTCCCCCCAAAATAAACATTAATTCATCATGATCATCATCTCTGCCTAGGAAATTACCAAGAAATGGTGATAATGATGAAAACAAACCTACATAATTTTACTGTTTTTGCAGTATTTGCAATCATTATGGTTGTGTGGTGCGTAAGGCTAATTGTAAGCATACAGGTGCTTCTCTGTGTATCCTTTCCCTCTGATCTCATCTCACATTTTTTCTGCTTCACTCCCTACCGATTTATAATTAACTTACGGGGAAGGATCATTTTTACTACTTCACACTTGCCTACGCATCTGTGCTAACTATTTCAAATTGATACTAACAATAAAAAAATATATTTGTTCAAATGGGGGATTTTGATTCGTTGAGTGTGCCGCTGGTTTACTTTTTTTCAATTACGAATATTTTTTTTCTAGAGAACTTTTAGCTTTCTTTCTCAATGTAAGTAAGGTTATCTTGTCCCACATCTACCATTTTGTTGAGTTTAATAGAATAAACTAAGCTAGGGTTTGAGAATTGATTATTGAAAATTCTAAAATTTTCATTTCAAGCTCTATTTCAGTTCAATGAACCACTGCGGCAGATTTTAATGAATCCGTGGATTTTCCGCCAAATATTTTTCTAGGATTATGAATATTAAAAGTTTGATTATACAGCAGTAGTGGGGAAAGTTGCAATGTTATTTTTCCTATCTATGGAAATGTCATTATTCCAGCCTTGTTCCAATCAGGTGCATCAACTCCCACGAGGAGCATGCAATCTATACAGCTCAACTTCTCCATTATTCGGAATCACCCAACTTGAATAAGGAGGACTTTTCATGAGCAGCTCTGATGGAACAAGTGTAGAGTTGATAAATTTCTCTTCATTAGGGACAGGGACTCCTCTTTCTATAAAAGACTCAATCTCGGCTTAAGACAAGAAATCTTCCTTTTCTTTTTTATGAAATAATAGCGTAGTATTGCATAAAGACTAGGTTCAAGCTTTTAGACAGAGGATGATGGGATGGAATATGATCTATTCGTGAACTTTTCCTTTTCCCAGTATGTAACAGAATAAGCTATATAAAAGACGAACGTGAAGTAATCGCATTTCTCCTCCATCTTCTCCAGAGAAGGACATGCAGTTCGTGCAGAGCCATAAACACACTTTGTCTAGATGAAATAAAAACGTAGACCCCAATTTATTCTATGTCCCGGGGAAAAAATGAGATTTTAACGATGTTATAAAGAGTGCATTGTATTCGACAAGTGATGAGCATATATGTAGTAAGATGGACCATGCATTGCTCTCCTCGCCCCAATAAAAAATATATCAAGAGTCAGCTACTGGAGCCGAGTGCATAATGCATACCTATCCTATCAAATAGTCATCCATTTTCTCCCCAGATAATTTACAAGGGAATCCTAGAAAGACAACAAGATTATATTATGATTGTGTAACATGCTTCCAGTACACATGAAGTATTTTAGGCCGTATCTACACCAAAAAAAAGAAAGATCTCGGATTTTTGAGCTACTTTACCTAGATTGAGGGACCTATTACACTATTATTACATACCTTCAATACTGCACAAGTTTGAGTCGAAAACTAAATTGTGAAAAGCAGGAGAAGAAGGTGTGAATCTTTAGATCATCCATACAAGAGGCAGGGCTGATATATAAGCAAAAAACTACACACACATATTTTATTCATTACGAAAAAAAAGTAAAGAAGTAGGAAAAGCACGAGAAGATGAGATGAAGTTCACCGTCCCGGACGGACGGTCGATGTAGCAGGTCAGTGTGAAGGCCGAGGTACCGTTACCCATTTATACTACCTGTCTGACAGGTTGC
The DNA here is from genome assembly GCA_027744415.1 of Seira ritae. Classification (NCBI taxonomy): domain Eukaryota; kingdom Metazoa; phylum Arthropoda; class Collembola; order Entomobryomorpha; family Entomobryidae; genus Seira; species Seira ritae. The sequence goes on along the minus strand of JAHZNI010001723.1, from coordinate 4,126 downwards.
CAACTTGCAACACTCACACAAAAATGAGCGAAGAAGGGAGAAGGAGTAGGAAAAAAGGCTATTTGGAATTATTTAACGGGCCAACTAGAGCTTCAATTCATCCATCCATCCATCCAAATAAACCCACTAAAATGCATACCATTTTCATCAGCATCAACAACAACATCATCATCATCCTCATGATCGTGAGCATCCCTCAACAACAAAAACAACACCATACATACCTACATACCTTTCGAGAGGGAGCTGTGAAAATAAATACACCAAAACAATTTTAGGAGAAAAAGTAGTAGCCAAAAACCGAAAAAAGAGAGGAAAAATAAGAACACGATATCTAGACATCCAATCGTTTTAGTTGTGAGTTTTGTAAGAAGTAAAAAAAAGGTTATCATCACTATCATACTATGTATATGTATTATTATTACCTACTACTACTACTCATATTTTTTGCCTAGATTATGCTTTAAAAAATATTATGCGTCTTCTTCATCTAGGCTAGAACTTGCATGACTGCGTTCCTCATGATAATCATGAACTTTGTATGAAAGAAAGAGCACCAGCAGCAGATACTTTACTTAGATAAAACCAAGACGTTTTCACAGCTTCAAAAAAAGATTTGAACTTCACTTAAAAAACGATGTTTAATGTGATGCGATGGAGGCTACTGCACTAGGTATAGTGGTATCAGTAAACTAAATCGAACCAAATGAATGCATTGTTTTGCTGCTGCCCGTTTACAATTTATGATTATGACTGAGTGTCAGTGGCTTACTCACCTTCCACTCCACCATGAATGCATGTCTCTTTTTTTACCTTATCATCGTATCTCCTTACGCATTCATAATCGCTTTCTGAAGAGAGGAGACAGCAGCATAGCAGCGAGAGATTGAAAAAAAATATGGCGAGAAGTGAGTCTCTCTACTAGAAAGTCAAAAAAATATGACGAGAAGAAGATGAAGAAAAATATAACGATGATGTTATGAAGTTCTTGAGGTAGTTATTAAGATGGTCATCATCCTCATCAGACACATTTTTTGAATTCCTAAAATGACCAGGTATGAACGTATTTCGTAAGAGATTATACGAGAATAATAATGACGGTTGCTGCATTTAAATAGAGGATAGAGATAAGCTCAAACAAAGATAATCCTGATCTTTTTAACACACTTTTTCAAAAGTTGTAAAATGGATGATGATGTTATGGTGGGTCCTTCTCTTGAACCTCTTGTGCTCGTCGCAACATCACATAACCCGAAACCGGATTTTACTTCTAAAAAATAAATATATATTATAAATTTTCTTGGCGTCAGAAAAGCAAAGCACTCCTTAGAATTAGAGATTTTGCTGCAGAGAGCCAAAATGTCAACATTTGAATAGATGTATGTATAAGCCTGGCAAAGTGAAACGTTACCTGTTTTGATTTAATGGAATGCTGGCGAGGAGGAGTGAGGGAATCGTAAGAAGAAACCCGTTAGAAATTTTCAGATTTTCAATGAAGAGATGAGTTTGCTGGTTAATAGGGCATCAGTGTGTTCTGCTCGCTCAGCAGCGTGTTCAGGGAAAACGAGAACCAGATAGAACCAGGGTAAATATGTACAATCAAGTCAATGGGATGAAATGCGCGAATAGGTGGATAATAAAGTAATATGTAGGGCATTGGCATTGACTATTGCGCCTACATGTTCCACGGGAATGAAACACGTGTGTTTGCTATGTAACAGGCGGGAGAATATCAACTTCTCAGGTCAAATTACCTTTCGGGAGAAGTAGGAACTCCAGAAAAGTTTATTAATTTGATGATTAGGAAATATTTTTTTCCGAAGCCACATAAAATTTTCTTCCAGGTATTTAAATAATAAGGAAAATATACGCCATAATTCTCTTCTTGATTTCTAAGGAATAGGATAATTTTCTTAATGTTAAGAACTAGGAACTACCAATAATATTTCTTGGTTATGTTTGATAGTAAAAAAGGGAAAATGAAATATAGACCAAATTCAAAATTCTTCCTATTTTTTCGTATTAAATGGCTTTCATCATGAATATTAGAACTAGAAGCATGGTTACTAAAATTATGATTGTATGATATGATGTGTATTTAAGATTCCTTAAAATAAAGGAATACAAAAACTTTTCCCTCTGATGAGAGTCTAATCTACATGTCCTTTGGAGCAGTGAACGATTTTTCGCATCAGGAAGTTTCCCCAAGCTTTGCATCTTACTCTGCCCATTGAAAAGGAGTTAAACCTCTATCAAAATGATGTTGCCATTACTGATGTGGCAAAGTGTGTGAGTGAGAGGAAGAGAGAGAGTTGGCAATAGCAAGTTATTTATTTTTCATTATCTCGAATTCCCCAAGTGTAAACGAATAATAATTATGCGTCTGGCGGAATACACGAAATAGGCAGGAATCATTATTAACTTGAAGAAAGTCTAGACGTCCACGATCTAATGTTATGAGAGCTCAAAGGAAACGCGTGAATTATGCACTATTCAAACCTCAATGACAATAATTATTTCAATGAAATTTGCAAGTACCATAAATAGGCATATTGTCTGCTGGAAAACGTCCACCCTGACATTATCATTAAATTCAAGAATCTTATCAAAATAGACTTATTGAAATGTATTCAACAAATTTAACGGGAATCACGATCATATTTATGAGCTACCAAACAATTTAACTCACCCATATCATCACAAATTTACTTCATTTGATGCCTAAATTTGCGGAGTGAACAATGAAGTCGAGAGTCCAAATAAATATTTGAATCAAAATATTTACGATGAAAATATGCAAATTGATGAAACGTACAAGATGTGAGCCAGCCTTCAAATAATAATTACTGCTACAATGAACTCCAATAAAAAATGAGCATCGTCTTCTTCTGCTATTGTTGCGTTTTTGAAAGTTTCACAGAAATGCTATATGCGTTGGCGCGATCGTCTTTAATTTATTAGAAGAATGGGTATGAATGTCGCGTACATTTCATCTTGATTAACTCTTTCGTCTGCAAGAAGAAAATCAGGTATATATGCGAGCGGAGGATATACACCCTCATCAAATTATCTATTCCCTTAAAAAATCTCCAATTTGTTTGGCTCAGTTCGAGAAAGAAGTCTTTCTCCCCCTGAAGACTTTGAACAAGTGTCTGACTGAAGCATTCAGCACTGAATGAATGCGCATAGTAGTATCGTCATCATCTTCATCATGATTATTGATACTATACTCATCTCACAATTCCTGTTTCTCCTTTGATTTTTCTACAGATCTGTAAGCAATGCATCTGCAAAAGTTGACCCTGTTGACCATTTGTATGGGCATGGCCGCCATGGCTGCCCCTCAAGCCCAGCAACTTCAAGCTCAACCGCAGGTATGAAGTGAACAAACTTTTTGTTATTTTTCTCAGTTATATTTCTTTTTCGTTTGCTTGTTGTGTTATGATTGCATTAGTAATAATAATAATGGAATATGCGGATGACGTTAATATATGACTCGAGAGAGAGAGGGGGGATTACCAAGAAAGTGGTCAGTTACGGTGAATGCAGGAATAAGGTTGATGATGACGTTTAATCATGCATGTCGCAAAGATTTTTGTTAAAGATTTTCAATAAAAAAATCCTTCGTGTGCGTAGTACGTACAATGATGATGTGAGCAACGAATAAGCAAGAAAGAAGAAAAAAGAAAATGCGAAACATTTCTTTCCTCTTTCGAGTTAGCTTCAGGCATCAACGAAAAAAGTGGGCCAGTCAAGTCATCCACCTTCCCTTTAAACTTGAAGAAATGGAAAAAAAAAGTTCTTTTGTTTCTTTTTCAAATTCCTAATTAACGAATGAAATTTAGATGACGAAAATCTCAACTTTTTCCTCTTTCGCTTGAGAAGGATGCTGTACGTACGTGGTCGTAAAAATGGACCTTTGTAACTGACCGCTTTCATTCATTCCCACTTTAATTGTTTTCTAAACTTTATTGTTCACGAAATTGTTTTCGCTTTTTTTCCTCAAAGGCTCAAGCAAGTGCTCCAGTTGCACAAAGCAGAGATGCCCCAGTGTATTCTGATAACCAGTACGCCGCCAGTGGATACACCGCCGGAGCTGCGAATGCCGGACAGTACGCGCAAGGTG
>JAHZNI010001722.1:0-11857 GCA_027744415.1 Seira ritae | reverse complement strand
TTAGTGGACTGTAAACAAGAATAAGTGCCAAATAAAGATGAACCTCTAGAACTAATATATCATTATTTTGCCTTTGTCATTTGCCTTTTCGAGAAAAAATTATCGAAACAAGTCTTACCTGCTTAGCCTTCACTACCAGGTCGGTTAGTTGTTTGTGGACCATTTCAATGAACTGAGGATTCTTTTTCGCAAAAGTGGTCAAAAATTCAGAATAGTTTGGCGTTCCAATCGAAGTGCTGACATCAGCGTTCTCTAACTGTAAAGCTTCTGCCATTTTCTTATTACGTTCTAATCGTGCACATTCTTTGTCGCATTCGAGCCTGTGTTAAAGGAATTCGTTTTCAAAAACATAAAGGATTTAGAAATTAAGGAAAGAACAGCGATTATAACTTACACTGCGGACTTGGGAATTTTTGATTTCATGCTTTCCATTATTTCCGTTTTCAATGACTCCGTTGCAGAGAATTCCTCTTTATTTGCCTTCGCCTGTTCTTCAAGCCGCTTGAGCTCTTTATGATATTCCCATGTCACCGTTCTATCGTATTCAACATCTCGTCTCCAGCAAATCAAAGTATCAACTTTCCGACCACAGGGACATGAGACATTAGTCTGAAGAGGGTAAACAGTTAACACCAAATAATATTTAGTTGTAAAATGAAAGTACTCAAAAGTTTTGTATGCTTAAAATGATAAATCAAATATTAATATTACCGTGATTTTACACTTCGTATCAGGACAGTCATCCTCGTGACAAGGAGCTCCACATTGATGACCACACTTTCTCCGTTTTTCACATGGAAGTTTACATATTTCATCCTCCTTCATGCATAATCCAGCATGACAAATGTTGGGGCACTTGTGGCGATGACATGGAAGCTCTTTGTCGCATTTTAGACCACAAGAGACTTCAGTAATGTGACACATCACATTTTTGCGCAGCTTTAAATAATAACAATGAACAATAATTAGAAGTTAACCCCAACTACATGAAGACGAAATTAGAATGTCCACAAGCCATTAAATTATTACCTCGTGCTTTCCGTGGCACCACTTTTCCGTTAAAACAGTACAGGGCGGGCTGATATAATAAATAATACAAATTACATAAAAGCTTGAATTTTAACAGAACGTTGAAGAAAACTTAACTAAAATTATGAATACATACCAATTGGGTTCAGAATGACAAGGATGATGAACTGGTTAAATTTAAAGAGTGTTTCAAACTGCAGCCTGCAGGTTTCGACAATTTAAAATCTAAAATGTGAACGAATTACTGACATACTTGCTATATCACATGGAGGACATGGATTTAGATGACAGAGACGAGTACAAAAATGATTTCCACAGCGGAGTTGTCGTTGGCAGACGATGGGGCAAATGTGATCCTCGTCAATACAACATTTTGTATTACATTTATGCTTCCCACAGCTTCTTCTCTAAATTAAAAATAACAACAAACTTTTATTCATAGCTGCTAAAAACTCAAAAATTCTATTTTGAAATGTCATTCCACCTTATTGCATTTCTTCTGGCATGTGACCTCCTCCAGAGTCCGAAGCTCTTTACAAGGAATCTCCATCATTTTCGCTCCACATCGACATCTCACGTTTGAGATAAGCTTACATGGTGGACATTCTTTCTCCAAATGACATTTCCTTTGACATCGATGCTTATTATTTTCGTCTCCACAGGGTAAAATGCGAAGACAAGTTTTTCCACACGTAGGAACGGGATCTGTACACTTTTTCCTTTTTGGAATGCGAGCTATCGCGCAAGCCTCATCAATTGAAGTTTGTCCACAAGGGCAGCTTATAACGGCTTCTGGAGATGTTTTGCATGGGCTACAAACTCCTTTGTGACAAATACTTTCGCACTGATGCATTCCGCATGAAAGTTTTTTGTTACACAGTTTTGAGCAAGAATACGATTTACATTTATTGGAATCAGAGGTACAAGGCACTTTCTTCCGCTCACTCCCACAATAACATTCTGTACAAATGAGAAAGTCAACTCATTAGAGATTACACGGACAAATTGAAATTACATTACTCAAAACGTAGCATTAATTTTACCATGAACAACTTCTTCCGTACACGAGCCGCAATCACCAAGATGGCAAACCCTAGAGCAGGTGTGGATGCCACAAGATAACATCTTGCTGCATGTAGCACCACAACAGAGAATAGCTTTCGAACCACAAAGAACCTGAGCATTTGTTTTCCCACAGCCACAATATTTTACCATTTGCACCTCACAGCTTGGACAAGGACCTGCGTTTCGATAAAATAGAGCGATGATTTTTCAGCTGCAATGTTTATGATTACGAAAACTATAAACCGTCTCAAGCAACAAACCTGGATGACACTTTGATATACAATTATGCGTGCAGTTTAATCCCCCTGGGTTAGGCTTTCCACAAGTTTGCCCGCATGTATGAGGTATATCATACCGGGAAGACTTCGGATTCTTAGTCTTTCCACAGAAGCAAAAATAACCGTCCGGAGAAACCTCGTAATATGACTGACATCCTGGACACCGCCATCCACTCTCTGAAGCAAAACACGGAAAGAAATGAAGAAATTCGAATACAGGCGTATTCAGAAAATGATTATATAATATAATATATACATATAGCCTATTGTTTGTTTAGTTACCATCAACGGAAGAAGATGCCCATTTTCGAATACAGGACAAATGGAAGACATTGAAACATCTTTTGCACGACCAGATCGGATTATGATGACGCATCTTTTCGCAGCAAACCATGCATTCATAAACATTACGACTCAACTGATCCATCAGTACTTCGCGCTGATTCTTCGGTTTTCCAGCCTTTTGGTAGTTGGCTGCGTTAGATTCTTCACTTCGTTCTGGCTCAGCTTCATGTTCATGATTACTTTCTCTTAGATTCGGTTTACTAGGTCCTCGAGACCTTCTATCATAGGGGTTTCTGTCGTTCCTTCGGCTCATACTTGTTCCGACCCCATCTGGATTACCCTGGGCTTCATCATGATTTCCTCTAGGCTCAAAAGGAGCAGCATTTGGATTTAGATCGGAGCTTGCTGAGGATTCCGCATCTTGACTTTGACTCTTGACCTCGCCAATTGTTTCTACTGCTGCCCCCATTACCTCGATTGCCTCTTCTAGGCCTTCCTCTTCCACCTTCAAAGGGACGATCACTTCGGTCTCTTCCACCACGACGACTTGAGAAATTTCCAGAGCTATTTTCATTGAATTGGTAAGGAGGCTCATCGATTTGAAGCTCTGTTAGTGGAATGGGATTGGAGTTGTTGTTCGTTCGATTATCACCGGATCCAGCATGCTGCCAATGACCATCTTCCGGTCGTTGCTGTCTCCGATAATGATTATTTCGGGAATCGCCTCTAGACGGTCTATTTCCAAATTCCGCTTCATTTCTCATCCTTCCTCCCCCACCGCCCCGGTGTCGATGATCTTGGTGCCCACGATTACTTCTCCCCCTGCCCCTTTCCCCTCTGTGCCTGGAGCTTTCATCAGGTCGCTGATTTCGATGCAGAATAGGTCTCCGGTCATCATGATCCTGAGCCTGACTTGCTTCCCAATCCAAATTCATGCTTCCCTTTCAACAATTTCCTCATATCACATGAGGTATCGATATGTATGCAGCTTTATTTTTTCCAATTGAAATTAGTTACTGATAATCTTATAATGAAACTAGAACGTTAACTGAAATATAACTTAAAAGGAACGACAGAATTCGTTAATTCAAACCGACGAAACAAACGGCTTTCGTCGGAAGAAGATTCGCAACAGATGCGGATTTTTTGCTTTGAAACTTTCTTTTCCCGAAACTGCTGCTACTAATAGTGCTACTGCAACCATGTCTTTTAGACCTATAGGATTTTCTTATCCCGGTGCATTGTTTGGGGCATCTCGAGACTTAATAAGGATCTTTGTTCATCTTTTTCAGAATACAGAACAGACCGTTTACGCATTTCGTCAAATAAGAATTGCGTTCGTTATTGATTTAATCGAGAAGTAATCATGCGTGTTATGTAATCAGAATATCAGAAACACCAGTTTAAGTTGGGAAAAAATCTTGCACAAGTTTTGACGATCATTTTGTGTCGGTTTCGGATTATTTACATACTTGCACACATTCCATAGCCATCAATCAGATAGGGCTAATAAATATGATTTTAATTATGAAATAATTATGGTTAAATCATTTTCTTCGCCATAAAATTATATTGTTTAACACTGAAAAGATTTTGCTCAGATCGACGTACTTACTTTTATGTTATGCACATTTCATGCAATGCATGCATGCAATTTATGGAGTGGTAAGCAATATATGAGGCAAAGGCAAACCATTGTACTTCGTTAATTGAATCATTAAAACAGTCTGTTTTATGTCAGAAACAGCGATTCCATTTGTACTTTAAAGTCTTTCATACTTTCTACTTCACTTGTATCAAAACGAAAGTGAGAAAGCTAAATTTTTATTTGCCTAATAAAATAATAGTAAATTAGATACAATCGGTAAGGATATATTAAGGAATACTTTAATATAAATAAATCTTCAACTTTGGATGACTATCAATCTGGAAAAGTGGAGTTGCCGTTCCAGTTCTACCTCCATTAGTCCATACATACGTAATTTTCTTCGCCTCGCCTCAGGTTTTTCCGCTTTTCCCATGAAGCTTTGCTAAGAACTCTGCTCTGACGGCTTCTCTTTCTTCAGGTCTTGGAAGATATGGACTAATACCTTGGGCTCGCCTTTCTTTTTTTACTTTGTTCTACAAGCAAAATAAATGAAAATCTCTACTCAAATGCAAACATATAATCGAATCTTCAAATATGATGCAAATCTCAGATCTCTTAATTACCATTAGCTGTAATGTAAGGGGTTCATCCTTAATAACAAGAAGACCTATTTACTTACCCAAAATTCCATACAACCTTTGTAATTAGCAAACGCAGCAAGACAGGCATCCTTGTCGTAATTGTTGTCCGAAAGACATTTGTAAGATATTTTCTGCTCCTGTAAAATCAATTTTAAGCAAATTAATTTAATTTTTGAACCAAGAAATACCGATACTTTACTTACTAAACTTACACTTAACTTAAAGTATCGGTACTTCGTGGTTATTGATTCCAACACTTACCTTTAAACATGGATTATTCAATTCACTAGTTTGTTTCGACGCTGTTTCAATATTTCGTTTACGTTCCGCCTCATTTGTTGACTTAGGAAGATTAGCTGAGTTTTCGTACATGATCTCCTAGAATGCTTGTCCTACTACTGGGAAAGCACCACCAACCCCGAAGAAACTGATTGATTTTAACAAATTTTTAAATGACTTGGATGTCAGTAGTCACTAGCTTTACGTTGTTAGTTAGTAGTTAATGTTGGCTTGATGTGTTGACAAGAGTTTTTGTTAAACCGGAGGAGGGAGCAGCTGAAGATCATGTGCTTGAGCTAGCTGCTCTGTTTATAAATCTATTGTGTTGTGGCATGTGCATTTGTTTTGCTTTCCCAGGTTTGAGATGCTTTCAAGTTTGAAGGCTACAATGCCCCAGCTTTGAAGGCGCGTATGAAAGTGCAGCAAAGTTAAGTAAACATGTGCATGACCGCATGTATTCGGACCAGTTTTTCCTGTCATTAAATGCGACCGGAATTAATAAAGTAAAACAATCTTCTGTTTTTGTTTGAAGTATTTGGAAGATTAGCTGAGTTTTCGTACATGATCTCCTAGAATGCTTGTCCTACTACTGGGAAAGCACCACCAACCCCGAAGAAACTGATTGATTTTATCATGACCGCATGTATTCGGACCAGTTTTTCCTGTCATTAAATGCGACCGGAATTAATAAAGTAAAACAATCTTCTGTTTTTGTTTGAAGCATTTAATTGATTGCTTATTTCTTAGTGGCTGGTTCATGGTTCTAGCTCTAAATTAGCGTTTCATTTTAATCGAGATGTAATGGTGAGATCATTTATTTCGATCACTATACTATACAATAAGCGCAAAGAAATTCTTCTAGTTCTGATGAATTAAGCGACAAGGTTAGCGCAAACGTTGCGGGAAGGCTCCATCGATTTAGATAAGTGGCAACATGGCCACCTCTTTACAAAGACAGCTCGCCGCGGCGGCAGCTCCAGCGTCAGCTTTGTTGCAACCGGAAAGGCGTCGGGTGTCCATTATATTTTCTCATGACGAAGCTGCCAAATTTGACAAAGAGACATTTTACCAGATCGGTAATTATTAATAATTAAGCTTCGAATATGCACTTAGTTAGGTATTACTCATGATATTGTCTTGCTGATACTTGTTACTAAAATAACATGTTTAATTTTAGGATTGGATGGATTGAACGAGCTGATTTCAACATGCCCTGACTTATTTGTGCCATTCAAGAATAGTATTCTCTTTTCTTACGCGTCAAAGAACTTTGAACGTGCGGTGGAAGATGCAGAAACGAATAAGCAGTTAGATGATTTAATTGAGAAGTTTCTGGTGGCTCTGTCGCCGTTTTTGATGCTCAAAGCGTCTTTGAAATGCATGGAGTGGTTGGTTTACAGGTGAGAATCTTGCATATTATTATATATAATTTTATTTCCTTGCTCTAATGAACAACACCTTATAACATGGCCCACCATTGCTCTCTTTCCAGATTTCACATTGAAAGGTTTAACATAGAGCCCATTCTTCAAGCCATCCTGCCGTTTTATGATACGAAACACTTCGTAATGATTCTTCAGGTAGAATAGTGAAATTTCAATGACGCATATAATGATGGTATGGTAGGGATAATCTTTTTGGACGACAAAATCTTTAATTTAATTTGCTTCAATTTCTTATTCCAGGTTCTGCAGTTTTCCGGTAGTGCTAGGGACAATGTGACAGTTGATTGGCAATGGCTGGCTCCTTGTATTGAATCGGCTACGGTTTTACGAAAAGCAACGTTGTTCGGGAATGCAAATGGGCCTTTTATTCTTTGGTTGTTCCAAACGCTTAGAAAATTTTTGCAGGTATTAGTATTAGGCCAACAAATGATGGGAAAATTATTATTTCTTGTGTTTATGGTATGTACTTTTAAATTCGTATATTCATTTATTAGGTTCATCGAAACCATCCGGACAATCTTTCGACACATTTTGGATTTGTCGTTTCAACTGTCCTCGGAATTGTTACCAAGTTTAGTCGTGAATTCTCAATGCAACGGCAGTTCCCAAAGGCTCAGAACAAAAAATCAATCATTGCGACAGTTTTGAATCAAATTCACGCTCTATTTAAGGACGTCACGGTCGGATCAGAATTTGAATATGTTCGCTTAAATAAGGAGTTATATGCAATGGCTTATATCATCATTGCTTCGATTGGTATCACTACAGAGGAGAATCCTGAGATTGGGAGAACGGGGTCTCTAGGTTCAAAAATTAAACGAATTTTCAATTTGCTCATTTCGGTAAGTTCATGCTTCACGGTGTCATCGCAAGTGCACACGTTGTCTAAAGATGAAAAAGTATATTACAATTTCATTTTTGTGCCTAGAACCACGAGGTTGTTTTGGTGGAAGAAACATACACCTTGATTGACATGCTTCTGCAACACATTTACTTTGAGTGGACATTCAAGGCCCCACAAGAACTAGAACGGGCCTTACAGGACTTGGCAGTGGTGTCAAAGACTTGGAATGTTTCTAATGTAGTGTCAAAACTAATTCTTTCTAATGTGAAAGAACATCTGGATCCTGCTACAGTTTTCAAGTATCTGTCCGACATTCAAATGGACCCAGAAGACAGGGCCGAATTACTTGCAAAATGCTTTCACGAGTACAGGGAAAACAATCTTCTTAAATCTAGTCGAAGACTATTGATTCGCTTTGAAAGAGAGTATCCCTCCGAGTTTGAGGCGGCTTGTGAAAGTTATCCTACTTTGGCTGAGCACTTTGCCAGTTTTACGTCAAAAGATTCGGTATTAATGGTAAACCATCCAGATGAAAACATTCGGGCCAAAGCTGTTCGAAAGCTTTTGAAGCGACTCAAGGGAGCTGCATCTGGTGATGTAGTAAAGAAAGGTGTATCAAAGAAAAAGCCGATTAAAACTAAGAAGTCCATTATACCCGACAAGAATCCCATAGCAGAGGCGCTCATTCAACGGTTTTCGGATGATAGTCAGGAAGTCGTGTTGACAATAATCAAAAAGCCTCTCAAGAAATTACTTCAGATATTTACTCCGGCTACGCTAATGGAAGGATGCATCACTGTTGTGAAGACCAAATCAAGTAATAATTGTCTTCGTGTTGCAGTTAAAAGACTTTGTGATTTGGCCAATGAGATGAATTTAGATGAAATCATGGAAAAACGCGTAAGAACTACCTCTATGATTTTAATCATGTTCTAGTCAATCGAACTCATTTAGAATGTTATGATTGTAAATATTGTTATTGTTGATGTGTCGTGTAAACGATAATATTTTATTTCATCATTTGTTTTAGATCCTGACGATTCTCATACCGTTCTTATTTCCCCGCAAGCAAACAGGGCTAACTATTGCTGAGAAAATTATTCGCAGCGAGTTTGCTATAAACAATGCAATTTTGAAGGAATATGCCAACTGTAAGTTCATTCTTTAAATACTAGGAACCTAGGAAGGTATAATTCAAAATTGAGCGCAATGTTAATACGTGCTATCATTATTTGCAGTTCCCAAAAAGATTGAGAAAGCCAGTCCTGGCGATGTTTGTGTCTTCTCGTACAGAGTTGTAACCTCTATTGAAGACAAGCTTAAGTATAACTTACGTGATTCTTCCAGTCCAATAGAACTTATCATTGGACTTTTAATGGCGTCAAATGAAGCGGATATTATTGAATTATTTGATAAAGTTTTGAAGGTATTTACGATTTATTTTATTACCACTTGCATAGTAAATCATCGTCTCGAACTCGAAGTACAAAGTAAACCTATGTATTTTTTATTGTCGTCTTTGTTGACAGTGTGGAATTCGTACAACGTCGGACTTCCCTATTTCACCGGAGAACTTCGCGAAATGTTTTGCTGTAGCTGATAAGAAGGGCTTGATCAGTTTAGAACTTTTGTTTACGTCCCTACTAAAAATTAGCCTTAATAATTTCTCGAACCAACTGCACATCGTTAAATCCGTATGGGGTTTATGTGAAACCGAGGCAAACCGTGGGACTTGTATGAAGTTTTTGAAATGTTTTATTCAGGTTTGAAATCTACTACTATTACATTATGTCTCATTGAAATAATGTTGTTTTTCAAAGTAGCAGTTAAGTAATTAAAGCAGTAAAGTTAAGTAATCAATTATTAATTTATTACTACTTTTAGAAAACATTTAAGACTCCTAATCAACAATTTTGGTTCTGGCTTGCGGCCTTACATCCTCTTTCAATGAAACAAAGCAGCAGTGAAGAGGATTTGAAAATGGAATTTTACCTATTGCGATGTCTACAATTCTTTTCGTGTTTTGTACGTGAGTTCGGAATTCCAGCCAGAGTAAATTCAACTGAAGAAAACATGTCGAAGCAAGCTACTGCTTCTAAACGAAATGCCGAGGCTCACAAGCCATTGACCAGGAGCCAAGGTGAAGTTGATGAACGGGAACTGATGTCCGTCGAACTATCCAAACGGGGAGATAAGCGTTTGAAAACAGAGAAAACTATTAACCGTTCTGGCGTTTCTCCAACGTGGTGTCTTCTTGAAGTTCTACTGAGTCAATGTGTTCAACATTCTTCGCATAGAGTTCGGAAAATCTGTGTTAACTTTTTTCGAGTAATAAAGGCTGTTCCAAAATTGTCTGCGGACTGGTTCGATTTGCTGGAGAAATTATTAGTGTATGAGCAAGAAATTATCGCTGACTTTGAGTAAGTTTCATATCACCTTGATATATTATATTTTTTGTATTTTCTATTATTAAGAGTTTTCGTTTTCGTAATTTCAGGCAAGTGGGTTCGATAATTGGTCGAGTAATTGTCGATTCAGACCTTACATCGGTGCGAGCAGAAATAATTAAGTCGTTGGTTAGTCCTGGACTTAACCATGAAGTTTTCATGGGTCTTGTGAACATTTGCCAACATACAGGATCTTTGGTAAGTGTTATTTTAGTTTTAATTCTCGACTGAAAAATAAGAAACAGTTGGTCCGTATAAAAGCTATGATGGTTACCTTTACCAACTTAACGTATTTTTTCAAAAGATGTACAGCGACTTGGAGTCCTTGATCCTGAAGTTGTTAGAGACTGATCCAGAATCAAATCAACTTCTCGCTCTTTTGAATTGCTTCGAGGCTTCGCCAAAATCACTAGAAGTTCTACCTCGGCTTCTTGAAATCAAGGGACCTGCGAAAGTAGTGCTGAAAAAAATGAGCAATCGCTTGTTTGAAAAGTCTAATTCTGAGTTCCGGAAGCAACTTTTCTGTCTTTTGATTGATGCTGCTGTGGACTGCAAACTTCCAGAGGTTGAATCCAACTCTTTTTATTATGATGTTGATTGTCGTTATTTTATTCATTCAGAGCATTTTATAAGGGTGCGCATTTTATAATTTTGTTAAGATAAAACTCGCCATCCAGCGCTGTGTCAGGAAGTGGGAAGTTGACGCAACTTTAATATCTGAAGAGATTAAGCGGTGCATGGGTGCAGAACGATTGATTTCAGCTGCAGCCATTAAGCAAAAGAACGGGCAACCCCAAAACGGTAACGGGGCTAGTGGTGTAAGTGATTGGAAGACCAGAACCGAAGTTATTTTGGAATTCGTTCAAGGGATGAAAAAATTAAAGGATACCAAAATCCTTCTCCCACCCTTGTTCAGAATTTTGAAATTGTGAGACATTTTCACTTTTTAAGCTCAAATAATAAATGAATACCTAAGTTGGGATTCGTAGATAGGTAACGTTTTTTTACCGTCTTTTCCACAGGTGTATTTCTTTAGAAGAACAGTCTCCCGTGGAGTACTTAAAACAGCTTACGTTAACGGCGCTAACTATGTGTTGTACAGAAGATGATGAAGGAGAGAACAAAGTTAATAGTACGTGCCACTTTCATATTTCGATTTTGTTTATAGCAGGCAGGCTCTGATAGTTATATTTTATATACTAATTGTGTAGCTGGTACCTTCCATGTGGATTTGGTTATTGATTGTCTTCGGTGCTCTCGAAATCCACAAACTCACCACCATGCTCTCATTCTTTTGAATTATGCTGCAAAACGGTTCCAGGTTACAACAATATCATACTGTTTCAATCTAAATTAGCCTTAATGATGAAAGAAGTAAAATTGCAAAGTTGGTTTCCTTGTTTATTCAGGAACAAGTCATGCATGGAGTCATGAGCTTATTTACTTTTATGGGCAACTCTATACTCCGACAAGATGACACGTACAGCACTCAACTAATCCAGCAGACCGTGACGACAATAATACCGGCTTTGACTACAGCGGGGAAAGGAACTGGATCACTTATTTCCCGAACTGTTATTTCCGCTGGTATCTTTCGAGTTTTTGCTTCCGCTTTACAGGATATCCCTGTACACAGGCGGCTACCAGTTTTCACCTCATTGGTCGAGACTTTGGATCCAGATGAGTGTCTGTGGCAAGTTTTAATCATCATTGTTGATAACGCACTTAATCGCGACAGGAAAAAGTAAGTTGAACAATGTTAGTTATCTATACTACTTAGCTTTATTTATATTTTGGCATAAAAGTTTTATGGTTTATATTCAATTTTTAGGAGCAATCTAAGTGCTGATATAGACCTCGCTGTGGAATTAGCTTGGTCTTGGGGCCCGAATGTAGTCATCAAGAATTTGGCAAAAATTTATGAGTTTTTCATTTCGATTCCAAACATTTTCGAAG
>JAHZNI010001721.1:0-17922 GCA_027744415.1 Seira ritae | reverse complement strand
AGCTTCCGCCAGTGAGAGGCATCATGCATTGTGCAGGTGTACTAGATGACGCAGTCATTTCGAACCAAAGTTGGGTTTCGAGGATGCATTGGCGAGCTATAGACATTCTTTAGGTTTACCAGCAACTGCCATCAACTGGGGAAACTGGGAGGCAGTGGGAATGGCCTCGAATATGTCATTCCCTGGATTGAAACCGATAAAGGTTCAAGAGGGTTTAAATGCATTAGCACTAATCGTAAGACTTGGTCATTTGCAAATTACCCCAGTAAATGTGTCGTCATTCCACCAGCTTTCCACGCTGTGTCCAAGGATTGCAACTTATGTTAATGATAGGCATTTGAGCCAAGAGGCTCAAAATGCACCAGAATTTAAAAGAAAAATGCCAAATAAGTTATTGATGCTTGATCCAAATGAATTCTGGAAAAAATTTAACCATGCCGTCGAAAACGTGACCAAGTTGAACCTCATTGAAAGACATGTTTTGATGATTGTCAAAAATTTATTAAAAATGAGCGGAGACGAAAATCCCGACTTACATGATAAATTAGACAAACTTGGATTCGACAGTTTGCTCAATTTAGAACTTCACAATGAGCTTCAAAAATTGTTTGGAAAGCAGGCTTCGATATCCTTAGAACTAACTAGAAATTATTCAAGTGTATCTGTGCTTTCAAGAAATCTCCTTGAAATATTTAATGAAACAAACCACTCCTCAAAGTAATAAAAAATTTTCCAAATAAATACAGACAAATATTAAATCCATACAATATTAAAGTTACTTTGTCATTAAATAAACATTTTCACAATCAATCTCGTTATTGAATGCAAACTCTATCCTTGTATCCAAAGGACTCATCTTCCAATCCCTGGCACATGTGGCCGGGGAGGAGGCGGGGGCGGGGGAGGAAGTGAGCAAGTAAGACATCTAGAACCTAATCCAAAACCTTTATGGAACGTTCCGATAGGGAAACCGGGTTTTCTAATATTTCCTGTGGCGTAACCCATCCACTGCGCACCATAGTCCAAATACTGTCCACATAGCACGTCACAAGCATGATAGTGGGACAGTTGACCTTAAGGAGACAAAGTTTTACTGATTTTTGAAGTACTACACTACTAATCATGACTATGACTAAACAAAAAACAATTACCTTTTGTATCTCCTACGAAAAGTAAAGCGAAGAGAATGCACAGCATTGCGATATGTCTAGGTATCTAGGAAAATTCTTCGGAGCGTCAATTACAAATTTTTACGATATCTCATTACTGAACTGGTTACTGAAAAAATGCAGCTTTGGTATTGCAAAATTCTTTAAAAGTAGTGTTGACATCTTGTAATTCAAGTATGAATTATGTAATTGATCACTTGTACCTAGAAACTATAACCTTTAGTTTGATTTTCCGTACTTTTGATGAAGGCATTGTAGATTTCAGAGATATTTTAATGTGTCTGAGACATATCGGCATTGCAGATACGAATGGCGAATACGAATGCAAATTGCAATCCTACTTCATCAATAATGCATCACGGTTGCAATTCCTGGACTACTTAATGTTTTATCATTTTATCATACTACATATTACAAATCAAAGAAAAAGAAAATACAACGCCATGCCAAAGCCCCTTCCAAGTCAAGCTTTTATGAAACCTACATTTCATGAACAATTTAATGCATTCCCGAAATCTTTATTGAATTAGTCCTGCAGTTTTAAATACATATATAATATAATCCGTGTGTCCATTGTCCATCATTAACCGATTTCGCATTTGCACCTGTTATATGCACAATCACCTTTAGTATTGTATCAAATATCACGAACGGTTTCACATTTTATTCCATTTTACAACATTCTGTTCTCTTCGTGGTGAGAAACACAGCGCAGTCTGTTGTTGCGTATTGTAAAAACTTGAATGAAGGCATAGGCATAGTCTTTTTGCAACGATAAATCGTAGGCAGTAGGCATGCAATATCAAAAAACAATGTAGCTGAATCTGAATTTGATTTATCCTTGAAAAATTTTCATCTCATATGCCACTGCTGAAACGTGCAATGTAATAAAACAACAAGTGCTAACTTATTACTTACATCTTCCCTTCATTGTGTGTGAATGGATGTATAAAAATCAGTTTGAAACTTTAGCACTTGAATAGTATTTTTTAAATCTTTTACCAAATAAATTCTGGAATTACGGTCGCTGGTCAAAAAAGACAAAAATGACGAAACAGAAACTGAAGCTACATGTTGTCTACTGGTGAGTTACATATTTAAATTATTTTTATTACAATTTTACAATATATCGAAGAGTAATTTCAATGTAATCATTTGTGAACGATCTCGCTTTTAATGTTTTTGTCGTTCTGAACTTTATTTTAGCGGAGCCTGAGGGTACGCTCCTAAGTTCAAGTAAGAAAAGAACCTTTGATTTCACTATTTATATTTGACAGATCGTATTAAAAATTTATTTAATTTAAATTAAAATTTCATTCTAATACACAGGAGCCTGGCAAAGGAACTTGAACAATTATTTCCTAACCAGTTGGAAATCGTAAGTTTAACTGAACACACACTTTCAGTTTCGCAGTATATTTCACAACCGTGCTTTAATATTTTTTTATTTATCTACACTTTTTCAAGACTGGTGAAGGGACTCCTGAACGAACTGGATGGTTTGAAGTAACCATTGTGGGTGGAGAGCGGCTCCACTCAAAAAAGGTATGTATGTATTTCATGGTCAAAAAGTCATTAGTCATTATTAGAATGGTTTTCTAAGTAAATAAGAATATTTTTGCATTTACAGAGAGGTGATGGCTATGTGGACAAGCCGGAAAAGATGAAGAAAATCGTTGATGGCATCAAGAAGGCATTACGGGACCTGGATGAGCAGGAAGGGACTGTATCTGCATAAAAGTTAAATGTGTGATGTTTAGTGAATTAAAGATTTGCGACCTTGTTGTTTTTTTTGCTTATTTTGTATGACGTGATAAGCTAAAAATCCATTTCTTGGATGGCATTATTACTGATGTAATTTTTAAAATAGGCTATTTAACTTCAAGGTTCAAATCATCAAAAATATCAAATGATAAGTATATTATGCAATAAATCTCTGGTGATAATATTTGAAATTCATTTTTTAACTTTAAAGCTATAGAGCCAGAGCCATATCAATACATACACTATTCAAACAAAACAAAATGCGACCTACTTTATTGTACATTACTGCATTTTTTGCATCCCCTCTCCGAGTCTAACGCGCAAAAATAGCTATTTTGATCGGTTTCTGGCGAGCTCTACCTCATCACTATCACTCATCGTAATATACCTACTTACTTTCAACTCCAGAACGGAATTTGAATATACTTTGTACAAGATGCATAAATATGATCTGTGACGCTGGCAAAAACATTCGCACATCATGCGTGAAATGCATGTGGTTCGATTATGGTGGCATAAAGTATAGTAAGTGTATTTGTACTTTGTATGTACATACTATTTTCGTAACCTTTTCATTTATATTTTATTTCACTGCAAAAAGCAAACACTAAAATGGGCCAGGTTGAAATCCTGATAATTTTCTGGTAAATAACTTGATTAAGAGATCTTAAGTACGATAACCTCATCTATTCCAGAGAAAAAACAAATTTTTTCGATATATACATACATATGTGCACGTAGGATTTTTGAGCTTTGGCATTACGAAACCTTAACATTCATTTCATTTTCAGCGGTGGATGAGGGTACCTACCCAGGTTCCAAAGTTTGAAGTTGAAGCTGGAGGAAGTATTTGGAGATGTAATAGACGTGGTAAGACGAGCTATAATTTGAAGTTCAGCTTTCCTCACGACATTCCTGTATTTTCTAATAATAATTTTTCTACAATTCTTAAGATAGGAGAACCCACTCCAACTACAACTTACAAATTCGATGTGTGGATTTCAGAAAACGAAGATGAAGGTCGAGGTCCAGTTTTGCTTCATTCAAAGAAAGTAAGAACTAAAAACCTCCAGATAATTAAAGCAAGATTTATCAAAGTGATAAAAATATTTTGATGGATTTTGATCTATGAATGTGATTGGGGTATCTGATGCACGCAACCATAATCTCAGCAACCATTAAACTTTAATTGAATTGCAGCTTGGTGATGGACTTGTCGATTCCGAGTCCAAATTCCAAAAGATTGTCTCCAGAATTCGCCTTGAACTTGACCAAATAAATAGCAATTAAAACCAGTAAGCTTATGAGATTGTGGCTAACTGTACTTCACGCTTTTTATGAAGCATTCAACTTAAATCTGGTAAATAAGTATAATATGAAGAAGGTTGTATGCTGATAACCTAACCTTAAAGCGTGACTGTGAGTGACCGCCTCCAGTTGTATGCATCTGATAATTTAATTCAATTAAATAATTCTAAAAACATCAAAAACTTCTTTAGCGTTCCAACATAAATTACATACATTTTTATTATTCCATTCTGTTCTCAACTAATCTCTACTCAATGCATAGAAAATTATATTTCTGGGAGATGGCTCAACAATGGTAATAATACAACAAGATAACATAAATATAAAGTAAATGTTCCATACTTTTCATTTGATTGATTACAGAGATTCAAAAAACAATTTTTATAACACTTTTATCCCAGGAATGGACTGATGTTACGTCACAAAATATAGTATCAAAACTTCAAAAAGCTTATAATAATATGCTCATGTCACAAACACTATCATTCCGATCAACTCAACTTATGGTTAAAATTACAAAAGCAAACTACAAGTCCTTCATATATTAAATTTGTGCTTTCACAGACGAAAAGGTTAATGGGTAGAATTTGACCGATATAAATCAGGAGGCTACGACTAAGATAAAACATTTTACAGAATGATAACCAAATTGGAAGTAACAATTTTTTGACTGCATAATAAAATTTTGGTCCAGTTCAATTGAATATAATATCTATAAATATGTGCATGATGAGAGATGGTGAACGACAAGAAAAAAGAATTCACATCATACGTTCCAATAAGCACTTTTTAATATCTTGAGATGCTGGTTTAATCCTGAAAGTAATAAAAAGAGAAACCATTTAATGACTTGTCATCAAGATAATTAAAGCTGTCGATACGATGTGCATCATAGAAGGAATGTACATTCCAAAGCAAAAGCGAAGCGGTAAAATTGTCTTTCTCACGTCAGCAAAAAATACCGAGGAGTTACTTTTCATTTTCCATGGAAAAATATTATCATATCATCATGCCTCATGCCTTTTATTCCTAAATAAGCGAAATCAAATGAAATACGTGAGGCTTTTAATCTCCAGACCCAGACCTTATTGCTTTCAATTTATCTATAGAAGAGAGCTGAATGCAGATTAAAAATATTTGAAGTGAAGAAAAATGAATAGATTTGGAATGTGCATAATTTCTCTTGATTACGCTAAGCGTAGCGAAGAAATAGCACTAAAATGTTCGTGTCTTGGCCTTGAACTAGGACTTTACATTATAGAAGTGCGATAACGTGTTCCCCCTGAGAAATTCAGAATGACATAATGACGTCCATTGGCATTAGATTAAATATCAAGAATGTGCTCATGTTCACAGTTCATATGCATCATTATATTACATGAAGATTACATAAGAAAACCCTATAAATGTATTTGCGGATCACGCTGCATTGGTGTCAGCTTACGCGAGAAACTGGAAAAATATACAGCAACAAAAACAAAAGAATAGTCGAAGGTCACGGAAAAGTTTTTTTTTTGCACGCAAGCAAAAAAGGCATGGGCAGCGACAGCTATATAATACCTGAAAGACGCATGACAAAAGGACAATAATGGCGAACGAGGCAAAGACAAATCACTTGAAAGATATGTGAAGAACAAATCGACTAAATAAAAGCAAGTCTGCAAAAATAGACATTCTGAAGTCATCGTTCATCGTCCTATGATTGAGGGGGCGTTTCTTTCGTGAGCAGAAAAATTAACGCAAAATCTCGCGTGTGTAAGCATGCAGAAATTTGCACTGTTTAAGGATGCTTCAGAAAAATTATTACCTGCTTCTTGTAAATACGGGTGGAAACGATGTCTCCAGGAGCTTCTAAGATCATTTTCATCTCATCATCGGTAAACTCCCTGACCACTTTTAGGGTCATATCCTTGGATTTCTGGATGTGGATTAGAGTATTATCCCCCTCTTGCGTGATGGTTGACTGCAATAAAAAATGTGATTGTCATTAATCATATGTATTATGAAGTAGTCACATTTTCCGACTAAATCAATCAAGTTTTACGAGCCAAAAGCTTCCAAGTTGAGTTGAACTGGGCTCAGTCAGGCTCAGTAAGCATTTTTGAGTAGGACTCGAGACATATTTTAAATTTCATCAATAATCTAGCTTGAATTCTTATTTTATCAAAAGCTTTTACCCTAACACTTATGACTTCATGGAACCATTCATCCTATTAAGAGTCATCTCTTCTTAAATTACTTAATGAATGCCTTCATTCATTCAACAAGATGCTTTCAAGTGCCTACAAATATTTTTATCCTTCCGTCATAAAACATCTACGATCTTCCCTCCCTCTTCCCTAAAAACTAAAATGCAGTGCACTGCATCAAATGACTAACTGCACACTGCCTGCATCTTCTTTCTTAATCTGTTCTGCTCAATGTTGGGTGTGGGCCGACATTATCACTATCACTTGCACATGCACTACGATTATATAAGCTTTCTACTCTCTGAACTCTGATTTTCGACTCTTGGCCTTTCATAAATACAATCATTATTATTATTATGCAACAGAGTAATGCACATTTACTTTTTAAGCTGTCAAGGAATGTTGATGGCAATGCTTTTGGCTTTTGACAATCGTCATTCTCATCAACCAGCTCATAAAACTTCCTCATAAATAGCATTTTTACAGATACTTAATTGCCTTCATCTTCTTAAAAGTTGAGCAAGTTATTAAATTTAGGGAAGGGTGTATGTAGCAGAGATATTTCGTTGGGCATCTTGGGAAAGCAGGACTTCATGTTCATGGATTGAAATGCTTTATGTCTCGTCTGCTTCTTATCAATACATTTCCTCAATTTTTATCACATTCAAGGATGTATCACATTTACTATTCCAAGCGATGTTTATGAGTTTTGAATGATCTAAAAGAGAAACAGTCAAAGACGTTCAACTTTCAACTACTCAGTCTAGCCCTCCTTGGGATTGGGATACAGGAGGAAAACTTTCAAGGAAATGACATGACTTAGACCATTAATACAACTATAATTTAGACCAATTTGTTTTAGAGATAAAGGAATTAAGAAAGACACCCTAATACTAATGATGATGACTTGATTCGGCCAAGGACGCGGATAAAAATAAGAGAAAAATTGAACCTCATGTTGTACCGGTGTAATGTATAGTGCAATTAACAATCTATTTTTTGACTTTGACAACCCAGTTTAGTTAACTAAAATATGTTGGGGCATTGAAATGGTGGAGCTCACCTTGCATTCACGACCATCGGCAGTAATTTCATCGAATTCCTCTCCTAATTTGAACTTAATCTCCGTGGTTTTGAAAGTGGTGATAGTCTTGATGGTCCACTCATCTCCATCCTTGGAAATTTCAGTGGTGGGGAACGCAACCTTAGCTGCTTGGCGGAGCAACAAACCAACCCCTACAACCGATAACAAGAACTTAACATTAAAATCATATCGGCAGCAACAATCATATTTAACAGCTTGTTATGACACTTTAACTGACTTACCGACGGCTTTCATGTACTCATCGAAGTTCTCGCTCTTAATGAGCTTGTAGGTTCCAGTCATGGAAGGCATATTGGATGGGTTGAGTGAGTTAGGTGTCCTTTAAGGAATACTGTGACTGTCAGCGAGATGCCTGCAAATTAAAGTAAATACACAAGATGAACAATAATTCATTAAAATCATGGAAGGCATATTGGATGGGTTGAGTGAGTTAGGTGTCCTTTAAGGAATACTGTGACTGTCAGCGAGATGCCTGCAAATTAAAGTAAATACACAAGATGAACAATAATTTATTAAAATTCACGAATTCCACCTGCAAATATTCAAATGCACTTGAACTTCATCAGTCATCACAAAGGACAAGGTCCTCAATTTCTTGGCGGAAGGCAACACAAAACGCAGGTACCTCTCAATGGTTATCGGACAGGAACTGTATTTTGTACTTCGAAAGTTTAGTGAGAGTAAATTCCTAGTATGTACTTTGAACGAAAAAGTTGTTAAAAAATACAAAGTGCAACAGCCACTGCACGCCTCCAGCTAATTCCTCAAATAAAATCGTATCGTCGCGTCGTGGTCTGGTCGTCAAACTTGAAATTTTTCTCACACTTCACAGACTTCTGCTGAAAAAATTTCCTTACCGGGATTAGATGAGCTGCCTATAAAATTCAGTCAAACGCTTTGGTCAATGGCTTCAGAGAAACTGAGGAGAACGATGTCCTTTACCGAACTAATGTATCTATCTATCTATTCAAGCCCTAGATGCTGGTGTGGTGGTGGTTGATCTCGTAAAGATCTGGTTTCAGTCAAGCAAAGCAGAGAGCTTCAAACAAGAACAAGACAATAATTTTCTGTGATGCGATGCGATGTGACATGGGAATGGGAATGAAAATCC
The DNA here is from genome assembly GCA_027744415.1 of Seira ritae. Taxonomy (NCBI): domain Eukaryota; kingdom Metazoa; phylum Arthropoda; class Collembola; order Entomobryomorpha; family Entomobryidae; genus Seira; species Seira ritae. Next base: position 9,276 of record JAHZNI010001721.1, on the reverse strand, counting down.
TTCTCTGGACAAAATACAGCCACACCATAACAGCCTGACAAGTTGGAAAAAGGAGGAGGTACACGTTGCACGCTTTTTCCTGCGTAGAAAAAAGTCTAATAGGATAACCCAACTACTCCAACTATAACTCCAGCATCCAAAAAAAATCTTCAATCTTTAGAAATCGTACTAAAGCCACTATGCCACCTACTATGCGTATATGAATGTATGCATGTAATATTTATGTATTTCACAATTTAACATGGGAATGAGTCAATTGAGCCAGAAAGCCATGCATGCCAAGCCACACCAGGCCAGACCGGGTCGGATAAAAAAATAGAATTTTGAAAACATGAACAGAGCTACAAAGTAGGGATTCCTTTTCAGAATATGTAGAAAGCCGGTAAAAGAAGCAAATAAAGAGCTACCATACCACCGGAGAAGAGCAAAAAACGAGAGATGCAACACACGATCTCTGGAATGGGCCAATCACAATTTGCCTTGCCTAGAAAAAAGGTCTAATGGGTTTAGCTCAATGGATAAGCTTTATGCATGTATTTTTTTTACGTAGGGCATGGTCGCGTCGCTGCTGCGTTTGTATTTCGGAATCGGAACCGTGCTTGGACAAAGCCACGAAGAAATGGATTAAGTATCTTTCATTTGGGTCCATTCCATGCTAAATGCACGCACGGATAAAAGGACGTGGACATGACATGACAAGTAAGTAATGCACGTATTTTTTCACAGAAATTATTCCTAGGGAAAAAAGAACTCATTTTCCTAAAGGATTTTAATTCTCCACGAAATGAGGATCAAAATGGGTTTATTAAGCAGAAGTGTATTTTTACTACTTACGTACTTATGTAGATATGTATGTCTGTTGAATGTTTTCTTGGAAGGGTATAGATTATAGATGGAGTTTTAGATAATTCAATGGATGCAGTATACAGAGTATAGAATATAGAAGCGGAAAATTTTCCAAAATATATGAGTTGGAACTTGGAACTCGGAGCTAAACAAAGCTGTGTGAATGATGCACAGGAGGAGGGAAGACGCCTGGATTTTGGGCAGATGCAGATGGAGAGATGGATTGACAAACAATGATGAAATGTGCCACGTCTGGCGATTGTGGTTTACTGTTATGTACCAAATTCCTTGTAATAGTGATAGATTGTAAAGTAGCAAATAAATGTATAGAGGTAGAGTAAAACATTAAGAGGAATATTACTCTTTCATCCGTGGAGTAAAAAGTAATTTGCAGTACAAAAATGGCTGTAGCTATCGAGTTAGAAATGTTGGAATGATGATGTGTCACTGACAAGACATGACTCAAGAAACGCATCTCAGCATCGGCATTCACTTGCCATGTTAAGGCTACAGGTAAAGGTGATAGCATGACCCTTCAAAGCATTTAACAAAAATTACGGAGTTTGGATTTGGAATGGAATAATCACAGGTATTTATGGGCATGCATGATATTGATATGATAGCCACTGTTAGTTATGTTGTTCGCGATTTTTTTTCATGCTGAATTACTGTTTGAACTTGAGCTGAATTGTGAGGAGCTTGTATTTTTCTGTAAGTTTCTTGTAATCCGCTTACGTTAGAAAATTGCGAACAACGTTTTTGTTGCAATTGCATGCAATTTTGTGTAAAAGATGAGCACCTAACTAAAGCATTTAGCGAGTTTTTGTTGGCCTTTGCTAGCAATATTGGCGTAGAAGAATGCTCAATTGCTGAGTCATTATCATCGTTGACTAATTCCCTGACCTGACAAAGACGAAGACAGATGTGATGACCACGATAGTTATGCTAGCCTCTACGTACATTGTATTAAATTGGGAATTAATGACTTGTACTTAAACCATGACCGACAATCGATTAAATCACGTCCATTTATTACATTGAGGAACTAAAATTTAGTCTTTATTCTCTGGATGATTTCATATTTTTTCTCATGCATTAAACTTTTAGATTTTGAGGATGGATTAATTTTGAAGCAATGAAAATAATTATTATCGTGGTAGTGGTCCACTAGTGTAGGTACATTCCTATTTCATCTTAATTCAGGTACTGGGTCTGACTGAGCAGAATCATAAAAACACACCATGAGGGCTGCAGCAACCGTCAGGATCAACAAACTCATACGGGGTATACCGACACAGCCTCCTGAATGAATACGAAATGAATGGGAATGTGACAGGCTTGATAACAATTATTTAGTCTTCTGAAAAAGAGGACTTTTTTGAATTACCTTTTTGCGAATGTTGTGCAAGTTGGAAGATTTCGTCCATAAATGAATTGTCTACCTGGAACGTGTCCAGAATATGATAAGCACATGTGCTCGCCATCTCTGTAGATTCTCGGGTCAAATTTCGGCTAAGATTGACAAATGATATTAGTTGAGCCAGCAAGCAAAAAATATAAAATTGCACATTCCATAATATCATAATCACGCCATACCTTCAAAAAATTGCATTGCGGCCAGCGCTTTTCACGACGCCTCCTACAAGTCATAAATCCAACGATTAATTTATACATGTGTACCGAATAAATTGCATAAATGTATGGGGTGTAAATATATACTCATCGCACTTTGTGTCTCCGCTTCCGCCCTGTGGACAACCGAAGTCTTTAGGGTAACCATTTGCCTTTGTTCGACTAGTTTTACGACCACCACGGGCACGAAACATTTTCAAAGCTTGAAACGAAATGAGTGGTCCGAGAATTACTATTTATTGCACCGATGATTTAGAAAACTTTTTATCAAACTAATGTCATGTTCATGTTATTGTGCGCCTCGCCTAAGGAAGCAGGACTTTTCAATTAAAAAACGATTGAGATTTTTTTTCGGGATCGGTTCCACTTTTACGAACTATGGACAAAAAGGCGAAATGGGCCCTTTTATAACATAATATCCCTGGCAATTTTTCAGATTCATGGGCAGTCAGTCCAGTCACGATTTGTTGTAAGTTGTAATGTAATGCATATAGGGTCAGGGTAAATGTGGTTAAAATTGCAATCGACCGAATGTAATGTTTTTATTTACATCTATTTTAAAAATATGCTCAGTTAGGACAAGCATTTCAAATTGCCATAAATAGGCCCGACAAAAGCATTCTACCTGCTGAATATGATGAAAAGATAGTTTGTAAGAAATCCTAAGTTTTGCACACCGATACTGCATGCATACACAAAGTTAAGAAAACAGATTTGCTGTCAGTTCAATTCAGTTCTTACCCATGAATATGTTTTTAATTCGTTAAATTGTATTGGGTATGTATGTAGTCTAAAAACTAAAATCTAAAGCCACGATTTTTGTGAGAGTAAGCAAGGCGAGCAAGAAATGTTAAACAATGATGCATACCCGGAACAAAAAGGAATAGTTGGATCTTCCGTTCGGAGATAGAGGAGGCTGAAGCTTTACTAAGTTTTCTGGAAACAAGTAAAATTCTCAGGGCCAACCCCAAGCAAGATCGATGTTTTAGCCAAATCTCGATGCGAATAATATACAACTTTAGCAGTATTTAGCAATGATACACACACAAAACATATAAGTATGCAAATATATACGGCTAAATAAGATGTGAAAATTCGGCCTCTTTCTGAATTCGTTAAGATAGATTAAATTATATTGGGACATTACATTTCATTCTGAAGGAATCAATTGTTAGGTGTCGTTTGATGAGCTAATTTTTATATTAAAAAATCCATCTGAAGAGTACAATAGCACGATTTTAAGCGATTTTTTAGTTTGAATGAGAGACGATACGGCAAAGCATACTTTATTTGCCAGTGTTCTATTAGCTAAGTATTTGAAATACGATTGACAATTTTGTACGAATATTCTCTTTTTCGTTCGACTACCGACATTATCATGTTGTAATTTCTGTTTCTAATTTCTGTTGCTAAAACATTTCAAAAACTCTCATTAGATCTTCCTTTTCTGTATCAAACAATGATGCATGACCTTCTAGATTTAGTTGGTTGCAACAATGCGACATTCAGTGGAACGGATAATCTAATTCATAGTGCAATATGAGAATGAGAAGGTCCTAATTATCATGTTCACATGAAATAATCGAAAGTTAGCTCCTTGGGTTGCTATAATTTGTTAAGGACTCTTTTTCAAGTTCAAAATAGATACCTTTTAGAAGTCAAATTAAAATGAATTGCTAGAAATAAATATTTTCTATCGTAAATTATTAATATGTGAATTTATGTAATTACTAGCAATGAACAATTCCAAAGTAAGATTTTTTTTATCTAAATCGAATCTCTAGCATTATTTGCGTATATGTAAGAATACCAACACGCGTGCGTGGGAACATGCACACGCTTTTACACATCCGTAGTAAGTTTAAATAAATTATGTTACAGGTTACAGAGCACAGTGGCGATTATACCAATTTCCCAACTGACCACCCAGATAAATGACTAATGATTTTTCAGATGAACAAATTTAAACATCATCCTTCAACATGATTTAAATCGCACTTTTGGCTTGACCGGAAATACATTCTCGAAATAGAAATACACCCGCACATCCTCGTAAATGGACGGAAATCCAGAAAGTCTGGAGGAATAAGAATATTAAAATAGGAAGTCGTGAAAGACACGTCATATATCTTGCATTCACACGAGCTACAATCATGATGAGCTAATTGGTTTTGTACTTACTAGGTACTCACATAGCGTGGGAATGTTTTTGCATTTAACTTCACTCTCATACACTTTGAAAGACTTACGATAGTAAAGATAAGGCATAACGGTTATTCTCGTAGAGATAAGGCTAGTATTCTATAGACGTTGTTGGTTTGGTGCTACAATTTCATTCAGTGCAAGAAATTTGCAAAAACGGTTGACCGATGCATACGTGCATCTTCTTCTCCTCTTGTGAGTTAATCGTAAAAATTATTTGCTCGTTTGCTCCATCCTCGTCAAACTACGATTGGCGATTGGCATAGAATGTAAAGTAAGATTTTTTATCTCAAAAGTCAAGGTCCTCTGATCTGTAATTGCTTGTAATCTTACATGTTCATGATGACTGCATGTACGTATATACCTATAGGTAGGTATTTTCCCATTTGCTCATCTCATCATCTTCGGATATTCATGAATTTCAATTTGATTTTGTAAGCTTGAGCCTGAGGATTGTTTGTTCTCTGCTAATTTCTTCAATAAAACTCTGATTTTCCTCGCATTGAATTTTTGCTGATTAATGAATGAAGCAAAAACAACACGTGGACTGCCTACTACATGTGCATAATATGTATTTCCATGTTAAAAATTCTCATAATCTGTTCGGCCCATAAAATATCTTTATGTCTGCTAATTTTTTCTGCATTTCTGGTAAAAAATGAGCGTTAATACAAATAGAAACGATGTTGAAAATTCCATGCATCACATTGTAGCGTATGGAGTTTTGGAATTTGGAATTCTCACGCCTACGGTTTTCGACCTTCATCAATCTTTTCCAGGTAGCTGAGGAAATGCATTGTATTTACCACCCAATGAGAATAAAACTAGTCAGGAAATTTAACTCCAAAATATCCTGGATTCATTACATGATTTCCATAGGCTTATCATTCAGTTCCTCCACAGACGCAAGCAAATGCAAAGCTAGTGGAAGAGAGTAATAATTATATCAAAATTTTTGATATCAGTTACAGTTTTGGTGATTAGGAGCATGGTCCTCCATCAAATTTAAAAGTGACATTGGCCCATCCGGACCTATCCTCCTGTAAAGAACGTAACTGAACAAAGGCTTCGGAAATAGTTAAGTTTTAAATTTAAAATGGCAGGACCCAAAGGTCTTTTGGCTGTGGCCTGCCTTGCTATCGTAATATCACTGACATTGGACTACACCTCAGGAAACGTTGTGCAACCAACGGAAATATTTAGTAAAAGTGATTTGCAAACTGCAGAAAGTAATAGTAATAGCAATCCAAAAGTTGTGGGTGTGAAGAAGCATAAAAATTATGAAATCGTGGTTTATGAATATGACGACGAAAGTGGGGAAGGTGAGAAGGAGAAAAAGTACAAGGAATTCACGAGTGATCTTGATGATAACAGTATAGAGGTTCCGGACTCACAACGGACTACGCCTCCATCCACTACGACTACGACAACAACGACAAAGGTTCCTACGCCTAAACCCACCAAAAAGTATTTCACTGTGCCGCCTGCACCATCCAAAGAGGAAGATCCTTTGGAGACATCAGCATCAGATGAAGTTAGCGTGAGTGTGGAGTCAATCTCTGAAAAGAAAGAGCCTCCAAAGCCTGCTTCAAAACCAGCAAGTTCTTCAGCAGGTTCTATTAGCAGCAGGAAGACTACTTCGACTGAAAAACCTCAACTTCCGAAACCATTCCGCTCTACCACCAAAGCTCCTTCTAAGAAGAAATCCTCTGAAGAATCAAGCTACGAGTATAACGATGACGATTATTACTCTGACGAAGATGACTCTTCTGATAGCTCCTCGCGGGGTAAGAAGACAGACACTGGCTCGAAAAACAAGTTGGATAGAAAGACACCCAGCTCAAGCAGGAAACCAATGCCAAAGCGGTTCGGAGGTGGGAGGGATGAGTACTCTGATGAATACGATGATGATGAGTATTACGACGAGAAGCCATCCAGAAAACCTAGTTCTCCTCCGAAAAAACCGACTACTTCTAGACCTGGTTTAAGAAGACCAGGTTCGGGTCGCATTACCCCAAAACCATATTTTCCGCTGTTCTATGATTCCGATGAAGACGAATATGATGATGATGATGACGATGTTCCAACCACTACAAAGAAACCTAAAAGGCCAAGAGTTAACTCTAGAGTTGATAACATAGCAATTAAAATTAGTCAGAATAAGAAGAATAAAACAAAAGGGGAAGGAAATGAAGACGGGGATGATGACGAATGGGGAATAGATTCAAGCTTGAGTTGTACAGATCCCAATGGAAAGAAGGGAATCTGTCAGGAATACGCGAGGTGCTCGATATTTTACCAGGAATTGATGAATGACTATGATTATGAGGATCCTGTGGACCCGGCGGATTTCAAATGTAAATTGCCTACTCAAGTGGGAATATGCTGTCCCCTAGTTCTCGAAGAGGACGTTGTGACTGAAGGTATGCATCAAATTATAAAAATTCATTTTATCAATTCTCAATATTCTCAAACAATGTTTGCTTTTACAGAAATTCAAAAGCGAACTCGAAGTAAGCCAGTGGGCAAGAGGAAGCAGAAAAGGAGAGTGATCAATCCCCAAATTCGAAAACTCATTCGGACAAACTTAAATAATTCTCTTGACTTCGGAGATTATTATTTGGAAGATCTCGAGGACATTGAGCATGACTTGCTCTCACGAAGTGTACAAGTTACAAGAAATACTCCAGAATTCGGGCACACCAGATTCTTTCCGGTAAGGTGGTGCAATCCAGTATTCGCATGCATCCTCAAAGCCTATAAGCTAACATGTTACTTTTTTAATTAAAATAGACGTCAAAACGTATTCGACAAATATCCGACATTGGCTTGTCACTCCTTCAAACCTCTAACGATATCACGGAGCGTCTCCAATTGACAAATGAAATCGGAGGTCAAGGATTAAAGAACTTCAAATCATCCAACATTGAAGCTCTGAATGACAGATGTCCTTTCCAAAGGCCATGCCGCACAAGTAAATACCGAAGTGCTGATGGTTCATGCAACAATCTACTGAAACCGAAGATGGGGCAATCTCTTACTCCATTGGCGAGAATCCTCGAGCCAGCTTATGCAGATGGTAAAACTTAAACTATTACTGTACATACGTTCTTTGCTATTAAATTTTAGCACAAATTAAACGTTTTTTTATGTCTGGTTCCATATCAATAGGAAGATGGGTTCCTCGAACCTCTGTTCGCGGCTTTGAACTACCTAGTGCACGTCTGTTGAGTCAGAGCTTCATTGGAGATCGAGATTTTCCTGATAATCGTTACACGCTGATGGTAATGCAGTTTGGGCAGCTACTAGACCATGATGTAAGCAAACGACTGATGCATGCCAAATCGTTTTAATGTTTAGTTTAACTAATTATGATTTTTATTGATTGAACAGCTCACGTCTGTTCCTGTATTTACATTTGGTAAGATTTTGATTTACATCAAGTTGTGTTGATTGAAGTTGATTTGTCCGTTAAAGCAATTCGTTTTATTTTTAAATTCAGCAAATAACTCTGGAATCAACTGTTGCGCAAGTGGCAGTTTCCAACCTCCCGACCTTAGACATCCAAGCTGCTTCCCCATCGAGATCCCTGCCAGTGATCCTTTTTACAGTCAGTTCGGCCAAAGATGCATGAATTTCGTGCGCTCGAGAATGGCACCACGAATCGACTGCAGCTTGGGATATGCTGATCAAATGAACGCCCTCACGCATTGGATCGACGCGTCCAATATTTATGGAAGCACTGACGAGCAACAGAGGCAGCTTCGTTTGTTCCAAGGAGGACTTCTTAGATTTTCTGAACTTGGGGATGGAAAAATGTTACTTCCCCTCCGTAACGTGGGCGGAGGAGTCATCGACTACAGAGCTGGAGACGATCGTGTGAATGAAATGACAGGACTCATGATTATGCACTTGATTTGGTTCCGTGAGCACAATAGGATTGCATTCGAATTGGCAAGAATAAATCCACAGTGGAACGATGAGGAAATTTTCCAGGAGGCTCGGCGAATTCTGACTGCAGAGTATCAGCACATTATTTATAACGAGTGGCTCCCAATTATCATTGGAAGGAAGTACATGGAAAAGGCTGGAATAGTCCCATTGACTAAGGGTTATTACAAGGGATACGATCCAAGAATCGATGCATCTATAGCAAATGCCTTCTCTGTTGCTGCATTCAGAATGGGTCACACCTTGGTCCAGGGAATTGTCCGACTGATTGACGCTCTCGGAAGGGATAATGAAGTTAGTGTGATTAGCCGAAATGACGAGAATGCGAGAGTGACCAGACAGCCTGGGCAAGTGGACAAATGGCTGAGAGGCATGGCGCAGCAGCCCATTCAGAGTTATGATCCGTTTGTCACAAGGGAGGTATGTATGTAAATCTTGAACCTGACGTTTACTATTAATTAATTTTTATCATTAATTTGGAACTATCTTTCGATTAGCTGAATGGAAGACTTTTTCAAGGATCCGGTGGAGCCTTCGGAATGGACTTGAGTTCCTTGAATATACAACGCGGTAGAGATCATGGTGTTCCAGGGTATAACGCTTATAGGGAGTTATGTCAAGTGGGAAAAAGGGCCAGGACGTTTG
>JAHZNI010001720.1:0-10525 GCA_027744415.1 Seira ritae | reverse complement strand
GTCCAGAGAAATGAAATTAATTTTTGTGTGGCTTTTCGCGAATTCCAATTCAAATAAAAATGTAAATGTGGAATGGGTTCGGCTGGAAGTGGAGCATTAAAAATATTTTTATGGGCTCTTGCTCTTGCAACTGCTTGTTATATAACCCATTCAACCCTGAAGATTCTTTAATTTTCATTGCATATTGCATCACATCACATCACAGATATCCTCCACCGTCTTACTTACATTAAATCGCATCCATCTCAGAAATGAGCTGGACGCACGGATGTGGAAAAGAGATGAAAAATTAATTAGGTTAAAAATGAATTCTCTGATTTGCATAAAAACGTAATATAACATCTCCGAATGAAAAAAAACACACACACACAGAAAGGCAAAAACTAGTACAAACATAGTCGTAATCTTTCAGAGAAGAGTAATTTTACATTTTGCCTAATATTCCTGGAATCGTGTAGTGTGTAGCAAACAGCCATTTTAAGTCCTAAGTAATAATACTACACACTTCTTAACTTGAGCATGATTATCATTATCCTACTAGACAGGGCATTTACCTTTTTAGGGAATTAGGGAAACGAGAAAATAATATCGTTTTTCTCATAAGGTACTCTCGCTCATCTCATTTGCGTAATTAAAGCAAAAAGGCTCAACTTCAATTTCAAGTTAACGTATTATAATAATAATAACCCACATCACGCCATTCCACACATTCGCTTTCTTCCATTTAAGACTCCTATTCCCATCCCATTTCGTTTTCCTCTTGGCAGAGCAAAGGGATCATAGAGGAAAAAGTCATACTTTTTTCTCTTTAAAAAAATCAAAGAATTTCACTTCAACTCCAACTCGAAAAAAAGAAAATGTTTTTATGCTTAGTTGAGGAATTTCCCACTCACTTAAAATTTGTAAGAGCGCTGAGCCAAGAAGTTTTCTGTTTCTCTTCAAGCCATTGCCGGTCCTTTTTATTGCAAATTTAATAATAAAAAAAGAGAAGCAGCAAACCAAGCACTCGCCACAGTCGAATAAAATACAGGAATTTCTGCAATCAAACGTTGGAATTTCAAGATCTTTCTGGTCCACATTATAACTCAGGAGAAAAATGCAAGTGTAGCCAATCCAACGCAACACTTTTTGGCTTGTAGGTAGTTTAAAGAGTTGTAGTGTGCCATATGCAACTCTACTCAACAATGAACGCAATGGAAAGCCAAAGCGATGTCATTCCAACAGTTAAATCGCTGTGTAATAATCATATTCATAATGACGGGAAAAGAACTCCTCCGTCTCATGGCATGGCAGCTGGGGTACTTAACTGGAATGCAACTGGGCTGTCATCATATCATAAGGAGGAAATAATAACTTTTGATGTTTCCCTTTTCATTGAAGGAATCCCCTATGCTGCTTTTCTTAACAAAAATATAAACACAGAGAATCACATAAAATTATATCCATTTTCCCATTAAAACGTTTTTCTCTTCATCTCATCTTAATTCTCCAGACGAATATTTTTCTGCATATGCCATGCCACTTTACTATTTCCCTCCCAGCTATAGAGACGGAGAAAAGCAGTAAGAGAGCGAGAGAGAGAGAGAGTGCTTTGATGCGCGGCTAATTTTTTGCTTGAGATTCTCATGCTTGGATAACTAGATGAAAAGTTCCCTTCGAAAAAAGACAAGGCTTTGCTCTTCCTTCGTTGCCCCAGTTGGCCTACTGTATACTTAAGAGGCTTTTTAAAAAATGCCTTTTCGCATCTCCCTCAGGTCGAATTTATCGAGGAGATCCCTTTCATTCTGCGAGAGAGTTTTCACTCCACCCTTTAAAGTTGGAAAGGAAGGAATTAAAATTATGGAACCCTATAAAGTAAAGGATGTTCTCTTTGTTCCTTACTTAATGCCGTCATCGTTATCGTCACCCTCATCGTCCTCCTTATTACAAAACCTTTTGTTTCCTACTACTTTTGCAATACATTTTGTTTTCCTTTCTGAAACTAATACAAAAGCAATTTCACAAATACATTATTGCGAATCTGAATCTGAACCGTAGACAGTAGACCATAGAGAAATAATTTTTTTGCCGAAACTGTACAGGGATTTAGCGTTCCGCATCTGACTACTCGCTTTGTCCAAATGAATGGAAGATTACTCAAGTTGCATAAATATTTCAACTCGCTTTTACTAGAAGCATTCAGCTTTCGGGAATTTTATTGTTATTGTAGTGTAGGTAGAAAGTACTAAAACACTTGTCTGTTCATTGATCAGGCGTTGCCAGTCAGTCCTGAGGATTATTTCGATGTACTTACCCAAATTAAAGTTGAGCTTTGGGGGGAGTTCATGAATCTGACAAATTTGATGACTTTGTCATTGTCCTGGTAACTTCATAATTGAAAGTTAATGGGAGACAATGAGCAAAGGAAATCAACTCCGTATCACTCTCTTCGCTGCCATTCTATCATTTTCATTGTATGTACTTACATACGTGTGCTAAATACTGCTCCACTGCATTGTGCGTGTGAAATGAAATATGATCGAGCACATTTTCCCTGAATACCTGCAGAGGGGAGGGAAGTAGAACTTTCTATTTTGTTTTTTAGGTGGCTTGCGTGGCCTTTGTACCATTCCTTCCACCACCGCTGAGCTAATAAACTCCAACTCAACTGAAAAGAGGCTTACAAGCTTAATAATTTTTTCAAAGTTAACTTAATTTCAAATCGGAAGTTGCAATAGCACACAAAACACAGCAGTGGCATACTTAATAGCGAAAAGAGGGAAAAACTTTTTTTTTCTTTTGCGTGTCTCTGTGAGTAAATCAGTGTTGCGTCTGATTTTGATGTAGCGTAGTAAATATAGTAGGAGTCCTAGTGGCTTGAAAGCAAATCTGTTTCATGTCATGTTATCCAAAAAAAACATGCCACCTACGTCAACGTTCCTCTACCTTACCTACTGCAATGCAATGCCATGTGCGAAAATGCGAATAATTAAAAATATGGAAGTGGAATGGATCGCACTCTATGTATTTATGTTGTACTGTAACGCTAACCTTTTCCGGGGACGGACTGGAGAAAGAGAAAAAAGTCTGGGGCTACGACTACGACTACTGCTACTACACGGCACATTTTCAATCTCTCTCCCTTCTAAAGCCTCACATTAATTACTTCAGGGTAAAAGTACACGTAACTTTCTCCATTTGCCATCATCCATCCCTTCAAAACAATGTATTTTTTGCAACTGTTCTTTGTTTTCCCTCTTTCATTCTATTTTTAAAAATGAGGAAAATTCTGTTTTAAATGTTTTTCCCAGTTTCAGACCAATAGTCGCTATATTCATATTATGGATATGGGATAGTAAGTAAAGTATAAGGAAAGAGTAAATACTATTATTTTAGAATTTTCTCTCCCACTGGTCGTTTCACTTGTGAAGTAATCAAACTCCCATTCTCATTAAGAGCACTCAACCAAAGATGAACTTTTTCGGGAAACTATAGTGCCTGCGCCTATGTTTTTCCACTGTTCTCCTCTCTGATTTCCGCTCTAGACTATTATATTGGTAGCATAGCAAACTCAAGCTCTAAAAAACTGCGACGAGGAGAAAGAAGAGCGAGTATGCGAGAGCAAAAGTAAAAACTTATGTATGCCTGCTCTACACACCAAGTCCAGAAAAGTTGTTTATGGAAGCAATGAGTATTTTGGGAATGGCAATGGCATATTCATTCGTTCCATTTAATTTGCTTGGGAAATTGTGACGCACTAGCTAAATCCTTTTTTAACTATTGTCATATAACAATATTGTCTATGAGCCTAATTCACTTTTGCTTTTCGAGAGAAACTTCTAGATTCATGTGGAAATATCGCAGCAGCAACATGAAATGAAAGACGCTTATATGTATTTTTCATTTTGACTTGAATGTTTACTTCTCTTCCGGAATCGCATGTTATGGTAGTTAGTAGTTGGGAACACGTGCGGGAGCAAACATACCGATAATTAGCATTGTATACAGATTTTTGCATTGCTTCATTACGCTCCACTTAAAAAAGTATCTTCAATAAATGGATCTACTCTTCTTGTTCTACCCCAAATCCGGAGTCATTTTAATCCCATCATTAATTCCTTTTTGAGAAGTGTTTTTCAGTTCGATGTATCCAGTCTATGTAGTTATTATGACTAAGAAAAATACTCTTGTCCATGATTCTATGCAAATAAATTCCATGTCGGGAAGGGCTTAAATCTGTCTGCTTCGCAATTGGATGGAATTAACTAGGTTTTACCCTTTTCTTCGAAATGGTTTTGCAGATACAATATTATTTAGTGTGTAGTAATTCAATAATATCCCATTCCAGTGATTTAGCAATTATTGTGGAGGTTTTGTTTGAAAGGGATTAAAAATTGAAATCACTTGCACTAAATTCTTTCTACACGTGCGATATTAACGCAATATTTTTCCGACTGTTTTTTATACAAAAACTTTTAGAGACTTCATTACCCTACTATATAGCTTTCAGTTGAAAATGTTTAGGAAAGCTCAATATCATTTTCAATCACGATATCGTCATAATAAAGTTAAGTCAATGAAGCAAGAATTAAGCTTTTTAGGGAAAATTCGTCCAATCGAGTTTTACAATTTGGGTGTTATCCTTATCCTCTGCTTTCATCTTGATTGATGCGATGCTTATACCCCTGCCTATACTACCAGTGATGATGATTGCTTATTAGTTGAACGAGTCTCTTTTGTGGCTACTCTCTCCCCCTAAAATCGATGTAATTCCAGTCGCTTATCCTCATGATCTTCAACTTTTTCCTCTGAAAAAGTTGTAATCACAATGGTTGTACACATAATCCTATCCTAACAAGAACAAGTTGAAGTTGAGGACCTCATCATTTTCATTATCATTATCACAATGACCTATCAGCCCACTCTTGTCCTTCTTCATAAAAAACTTTTTTCCTCCATTTCCCCTAAAACTTTTTCCGAGATAGCGTCGTGTGCTTTGGCCAAAAACTTTCACTCTTTTCGTAAGTACGTATGAATGCATTAGCATTAGGTATGAACTTTTACTTCAGTATATTTTGCGAATAGTAGTATGTATATTAATTATGTGATAATCTGAGGAGAAATCATTGTCAGGTTCATATTCAACCAGAGAAAAAACTTTGGAAAAAAATTGACAAGGAAAATTGACAAGGACAAGGAAAAGGTCCAACAAAAGTCAAATATCATTAAAAAAATTTTGTCACGAGCCACGATCATCATTAAGGAACGAGCACAAGTTTCAAAATTACACAAATGCAGTGAAAAGTAAAAAAACATATTTTGAACGATAACTTTTTCCAAGTGTGCTGCATTAATTGAAGGAAAACTTTAATTTGTAGCTCTTTTTGCAAATTGAAAACAAAAATTAAAAAATATTTGGAGTTTTGAGCGATGATCATTCTCTTGACAGAGAAGTTGAAGTGATGTCGTGATGTGTCATCAAGGGATGATATGGTTGTCCTTGTTACTATTGCTAATCTACCGACCGGTTGACGATTCCCCGAAGGTTCCCTACCCCCTGCCCCTATTTTTTTGTCTTGTCACTTGGCTTTCATTATTTTCCAAGAATTCCAAGATTATGGCTTCACCCCCCATTCGTCTTCATCATCGTCATCATCCTCGTCGGGTATTTCGGGTTTCTGTGGCTGTTGTTGTTCTCCTGCTTGAGGACTTGGCTGTGTTGTGGAAATAGGTGAAGGTGCTGCGACGACCGTTGTAGGCGTTTGAAATAAAGGAGATGATGCTTCAACTGATGGAGTAGCTTCCCCCTCTCCCATCTCCTCTGAGGATTCCTCTGATTCTGATTCCGCGTCTGGAGGCGGGGGTTGTTGCAAGCAAATAGAGACACAAGGATCACTTATAGATGATGGTCGGCAATTAGCTAGACAGAGGCCAAGAGACGAGCCATCATTTGAACGACCAGTAGTGGCATTGGCGTCCGGGTAGTTATTTTGGGATAACCCGGAGGATAGTTGCAGGATTTGTGCGAATGATATCTAGAGAGGTTTTAAAAAATTGACTTGTTCCCTCATTCAAATGCAAATGTTATATATTTTTCAAGCCCTGGATAATATTAAACATGCTTGCTTACCACAACTGAAATTCGAAATGCGTTTCTGATTTCCATGATTTAAAGTGCTTCAACAAATCAATGCCGATTTAAATTGCGAGAATTGCAAGATATGCACAGAAATAATAATTAACTGTTTCTAAATCCTTGAATATTTGTTTTCACGAATATGGACTTTACGCTGCTATTTAATAGAATTCACATTTTGTAATTTATTCAACGCAACGTAGCGAGTTCAATTTGTCTTGACGCATTGGATGCATTTCAATCTAATTGTTTATTTCAATCAATACACCTCACGTCTGTCAAAATGATTTCCTGGATTCGATTGTATTTAAATCACAGTGCATCGAATCTATCGATCAATGAACCTTCATAGCTTTAGTTTTGATGACATTGAGGAAATATATCAGCATGATCGATGCATATTGCGTCAATCAAAAGCATTCATTTGTTTTGAATCTTGATGCTCTTGTTTGAGTTGCAAAATGACCATAAAAAATTAAAATTTCTGATAAATAAAGCAATATTGAATATTGAGGTATCACTGTAAATTATGAAGTCTGACGTTTTTCACATTTTTTAGAAGGATGTTAAATAGTTACATAGAGTAGATTACATAAATATAAGCGGAGCTAGAGCTACATATATGAAGTAGAAGTTTTGAGAATGTTAAAGTAATGAAGTATTAATAAGCAAAGAATGTTTTTAGAAAACAATAATTTATTGTCAGGTTCACAGTCACCCGAAGAAAAAAGTTGCCGGATATGAACATCGAAGAAGAAAAATTCTCCCTTACATAACGAAAAATAAGTAAAAAATATTATCTTAAAGATGTCAAACTGTCTCCACATCATCAACTTGAAGAGTAAAGAAGTGGTGAGGTAGGATGTCCGAAAATACAAATAGCAACTCCAACTGCAAATACTTAATTTTAAGTAAACTATGATGTGCGGGCGTTGGTGGCGAAACTAGTGCTTGGTTTTGTCCCATTTCATGAATTCAATCCAAGATGGAGTATTACATTACATGGAATTTGCTTAGTGCGCGTAAATATGCCCAGTAAAATGATAAATTACTTTAGCAAAGCAGATATTCGAAGTCAGATTTTTACCAACTACCGGTATTAATCAACGAAAGTCATCTAAATCTTGGCCATCTTCCTTGTCCGTTACCTACCCCTAGAGCATATTTAAGAACCCTCTCTGCGTCTTTCTTTACTAACCCATAAAGCATAATACCTAAGTATGTAACTTGTTTACCCCAATTTTATTATTGACCCTAACCAAGTCAATATATGAATTAGCTAGGTATTATTCGCCTTAATTCATTAATGCACTTTCATTGCATTAGCGTGTAACACGCCAGATGTACGCTTGAAGAAGAAAGAAGAGTCGAAATAAAAACGAGCCATTTGCCATTTCTTTTTATTGTTATCCATTCATTGTGTAATATTTTTAGTACATACTTTTCCTCTCTGCAATAAAGTCAAATTGATTTGGACAGCGACAAAATCCAAACCCAAGCCACGGAGAAAATGGCAACACAATAATAATCTCTCTACGGAGAACGCAGGAACAAGTCTCGTGCACTTATTAATATGTCAAGTAGTCCAATAAAGTAGATGAGGATCTACGAGCGAATTTCCAACATGGACACATCTTTACTGTTTACTCAATTGTAATAATGCCAGTAGCATATATTTTTTTACTTAGAGTATTTTTCCCCTCGATAAAAAGGCTAGTTTGTTGAATGTCGTGTTCAGTCCACGGGGATGTATTTTCCCCCAAAAATCCAATCCTCTTCTCAGGCCTTTGACTCTCTCTCTCTCTCTCTCTCTCGCCATTACATTATTCCGTGCAAATAAGAGATCAGCTTCCGACAATGTTTTCATTGCATCGCTGAAGCAACAATGTAATCTTCATTCTATCCCTCTTTACTTTTCCTGGTTTGTATCTAGTTGCGTTGCGCTTCTCTGGTGTCACTTCACTTTCACATTATTCCCTCGTCTAAAAAAAATTGCAGCTTGGAGAGATGATACATAATATAATATTATATTGAACTGCATACAAACTACAAACTGGTCGCTTCATCCTTTTTCCGAGGAAAATTATTAAAGTGGACGTTTCTATATTTCCTTGTCATGAGTGAGTGTACATAAAAGGCGAAAAACCAAGCTTGGATTATTATCCATGGTTCCTCCTCCTACTCCCCTGTTTCCCCACATTACAAAAGGATACTTTCTCTCTGGGAAGCAGGCTTTCGACGTTCCAAATCTGGTCGACATCATCCAACCCAATCCAATCCAAAACCACGGGAGAAGAGGAGGACAAAAGAACAAACCAAAATCCCATTTCGGCTTGTTTTCCAAAGGGATTAATGTAAAGCCAGAGCAGAAAGCAAAAAGTAAATCTAGTTTACATTCCTCCAAAAAATTCCTTGCCACTACTACTATTGCTACAATATACTATGCCTCTTTTATTTCCTCCATGTCCAGGAGGTATTAGTATCACTGCTTTGCTCTGGTTCTGGTTTACAGCAGTCATAGTCATTGTACCAGAGTAGGTATTTAGTATTTTCCAATATGTTCTCATGTTCGAGAAAAAAAATGAAATGAGTGGTGGTGGTGGTGTTTCCTCCTCCTGTAATCATTATTTCTCATGATGATTATTATTGCCACTATAGTAGGCCGTCGTCCATTTCGCAATTTCCCCGTTCTGGTCAGTTTACCCGTCTTCTGGAGAGTGAACCATGAACATGAGCAATTCTTATTCATTTCCAGTGTTTCTCCTGAAAGTAAATGAAAAAACACAATGTGAGAGTGGCATGGCATAGCATAGCATGGAGCATGGTGGTGGTGGTAGAGTGACTATCGCGATACCCTACATATATTATATTACTTCTTTGCTCCTGCGGAGAGAGGAAAAAATGCAATAAAAATACTGTTTTCTTCTTCTTCGTCTTCTCCACTTTCTTCTTATTTCAGTTTTACTTTGTTCCTTTTCTCTCTTTCGTAATAATAGTAATGTTTATATGGATAATATATTGATATCGATATGTTTTATGGGGAACTCGAACAATTTTATTTATTGGGCTTTGGTTTCTTCCTCCATTCGTTCCTCCTTTATAGATATCAATCTCATTCCAGGAAAATATGTGTATTCGACTCTGAGTGGGAAAGAAGAGTGGAATGGAACACATTCATATTTTATCTCGAGGAAAAAAGCAGCAAGCAGTCTACCTTTTATATTTTTTGACCAAGTCCAGACTAGACCAAACCAGACCAAGACCAACGCAACTACGGTTGCATTGGAAAAGACTTCCTTCAAGATAGAGGAACGATGCCTTATAAAGGAATACAGGTCCTATCGTTTCTGGATAATTTAGGGATCTTCCAATGATATTAATATGGAATATGGAGAATCCAATATATTTTTTCGCATGAAGTGGAATGGAATGAGTGTTGTGACTTTGTCATATTATTCTCTTCCTTGAGCTTTTTGTTTACTCACTCATGGAGCATGGTGGTGGTGGTATTGACTATCGCGATACCCTACCCTACATATATTATATTACTTCTTTGCTCCTGCGGAGAGAGGAAAAAAATGCAATAAAAATACTGTTTTCTTCTTCTATGAAGTGGAATGGAATGAGTGTTGTGACTTTGTCATATTATTCCCTTCCTTGAGCTTTTGTTTACTCACTAAACTTGGAATTGAACAGTTTCCTTCTATTGAGCTGAATGAAATCCCAGAATCGCAGACGGCACGGCGCGGCACACGACGTCTCTCTTCTCCCGTTTTTTATGACGATGATGAACTGGAACCAAAACGCAGCTCCCGTGAAAAGAAGTGGTAGTAAGTGAGCTAAAGGCGAACGGATGGGAGGAATAATAAAGAATTCAATCTTTTTGATCATCTCTTTTTTCTGAGGAGAGAGAAATCAGAGACATAATCCAGCCAGGTTTTATAGTGTACTCCTTCCCCCTTTCCCGGAAAAGCGACTTACTATTTTTTCCATAATGATGACGGAGTCAGTGTTCGTACCCTTAAATATATGCATGCATGCGTCTTCTTTTCCCATTTTGCAATCGCTTTACATTTCATACGGAAAAGGAGAATGGAGGAAGAAGTAAGAAAAAAGTAAACTTTTTATTTCCTCATTTTGACTGGGAAACAGAGACACATCAACAATTCCTTTTTTATGAAAGCGGGAAACCGCTTATTGCTTCCATGTTCTATAGATGAGTCAGATCGGTTTTTTAGTCTCTGCGCTTGGAAAAAAATATATGCATGTGATTTCTTAGCATCAAAAAATAAACTATTACGTTTTTCCAGCAATGTTTTCCCATTCATTTGAATTGAGTGAATGATGGAGTAGATCGTAGACCTACTTTTAAGATGCTCCTCTGGAGCAGCAGCACAACTACTATCCCAA
>JAHZNI010001719.1:0-20626 GCA_027744415.1 Seira ritae | reverse complement strand
ATTGTCCTTGCGTTATAAAAATACTTTATAATAAATATCCCTATCAAATCTTAGTTAGCATTGCATCAATAATTATTGATATTTTAGAACTACAGTTGCATCTATGTACGTGTAAATTTCTTATGAATCTATCGGATTAATAAACTATAAATTGTATAACGCCGAAAAGAGTCAGACTCTAGCATTGTTCAAGAGAACTTTTAAGGACCTTATGGCATCCATCGCATCTTTGTAAGTCACCATAATACATATGATGATTCGATTAAAAATTACCTTTCACAGGAAAATGTTTGTAATTTAAAGGATGATGAGTACATAAACACATGCGAATGTAATTTCCACTTTCCATATGTAACACACACCCTCATGATCATGAGATACACATCTTATTAAATAAACCAGATTTCTAAACTTTACCTTTCTCGGAAAATGGCATGGTATTTCGTTTTCATTTAAGTTTCATTCTTGCATTTGACCATTATGATTCATCCAATTACGACAAAAACATTACATCTGGAAAAGAAATTTTGGAGGAAGGGGTGGTAGTTTTTTTTAGTGTAGCCCCTCAAATCGCGTGCTTCCCCCCGGCTATGCACCCTTCCAAAGAATTCTGCTCCTCTTGCCATAGTAATTCCAAATTAAGGGTTTTAACTCTCTCGCAATCATTTTGTAAGTCCAGAAAGCTAAATCAAAATCGTCCGCCATGACCCCAATGTATTTTTAAGTGTTTTTGTAATTGTTACGGCCGTGTGCGGTGAGAATGAGTGACGAGACTAATATCAATAATAGATCTAACCCCAATACTGACATTGTACACCATATTAATGTGACTCCTGTCCGCGATGGATCCCTGAAGACCTCGTCTTCAACGGCCAGTCCAGTTGAGGATGAGGGTAATGGGTTTGAGAGAGAACATAAGAAAGATATCATAATCGCAGGGCGGCGTATTCCCCATGAGGTAATGATAATATTTATGTCGATGATAATTTCAAGAAATCAATGCGTCCCCTTTTAGTTACTTCTTAATTAAATACTCAACTATCATACAGGCTCGATGCTGTAACGGAGAATGTGGCTATGGATCCTGCGCTCATTTCTCAATCTCCCCCAGAGCAGAACAAATACAGAAGTTTTATGAACTCTATAGCGCAGACACTGATAACCTCAATCTTACCGATGCTGTGCTGCGGACCTCTGATGGGTTCTCTTTCCCAGTGCATCGCGTCCTCCTTTGTTCAGAGTCTGAATACTTCAAGTAATTTTCCTCAATAGCTACAATTTAAAAAAACGCGTCCCCTTAATAAAGGACTTAGCATCTATGCACATTTCCATTACAGGGCTCTTTTCACAAGTCCTTTACATACAGAGGAAAAGACTGACTTGGTCATTTACAACATACGGGGTGAAATGCTAAGCCTTCTCCTGGAGTTCATTTATACTCGAGAAATGTGGCTCAGCGAGGGCAACGTTCTCCCCATCTTCGAAGCTTCAGACTACCTTTCCCTCCTTAAAATACGGAATAAATGCTGCGAATTCATAGAAAACCAAGTCGAAGAGATGAACTGTCTAGGAATACGGAAATTTGCAGCAGACTGGTTCTGTCCAGATCTGGAAACATTGGCCCATCAGTTCATTATGCGAAACTTTGTCGACATATCGAAAGTAAGTGAGGAGTTACTGGAACTTTCACTGTCCGAAGTGATATCCCTCTTCAGTGATGATGAACTGAACGTGAAAAATGAGGAGGTGGTTTGGGAAGCTGCTCTGCGCTGGATAAAACACGACGAGAGTAACCGCAAGCAACATATAGTCGAACTTCTTCGCACAGTCCGTACTGGGTTGATGGACACGCAATATTTCATGGAGAAAGTGAAAGAAAGCAACTTTGTGCAAGGACATGAAGGATGTCGTCCTATAGTGATTGAAACCTTGCGCTTTCTATATGATTTGGAGGTCATCACCGAGCGGGATGGAGAAATACCCACACCTACGATTGCTCGTCCCAGAATACCCCATGAAATATTGTTTGCCATTGGAGGATGGTATGTTAAATCTTGAAACAACTGAACTTAGTTCTTGAATAGAATTCACAAAAACCACTTTTGGACAACAGGTCTGGCGGTTCTCCAACAAATTACATAGAGACCTATGACACTAGGGCAGATCGATGGATACGAGTACATGAGGTGGACCCCACAGGTACAGAATGGTTTTCTCCTTGTGTGCTGGCTCAATATGTTACAATTCATACATTTTTCCTGTCCTATTAGGCCCAAGGGCATATCATGGAACTGTAGCGATTGGCTTCAAAATATACGTCATTGGCGGATTTGACGGAATCGATTACTTTAGTTCCTGTCGCGTCTTCGACGCGGTTACAAAGAAATGGAAATATATTGCACCCATGTACAATAGAAGATGTTACGTCTCAGTTGCGCTTCTAGACAATGATAAAATATATGCCATGGGAGGTTATGATGGCCAACACCGGCAAAATAGTTGCGAACGATATGACCCTGGTTAGTTTGCATTTAAAAAAGATTAAGACAATTGTAGTTTTAAATTCCATCACTAATCTTCTAATGCCATGTGACTACTATTGTCTACGCCAGCATTAAATCAATGGAATCAAATATGCCCGATGAACTGCCAAAGATCTGATGCCTCCGCGACTACTCTGCGAAATGTCATATATATTTGTGGAGGATTCAACGGAGTAGAGTGCTTGAATTCCTGTGAATGCTATGATCCTGAAATCAATCAATGGACCATGATTTTGCCAATGAGAAGTAGAAGATCTGGAGTTTCGTGTATAGGATACAATGACCAAATATATGTAGTCGGCGGTTTCAATGGAGTTTCTCGAATGTGCAGTGGGGAAAAATTCAATCCAGACACAAAGTAAGTCAAGCCCAGAAACATTTTATCGATTTACGAATGGATTCCCTAACAATGATTTCTCCTAAATTCAAGTACATGGACTTCAATCCCTGACATGTACAATCCACGAAGTAACTTTGCAATAGAAGTCATAGACGATCTGTTATTTTGCATAGGAGGATTTACGGGAACATCGACTACATTTAATGTGGAATGCTACGACCAAAAAACTAATGAATGGTAAGTATGTCAACGTAATAATCTTGAATGATTTAATCTATCCAATTCCTTTCACCCGAATGAACTCTTTTCAGGTACGAAGCAACAGACATGAACATCTACAGATCGGCTCTGGCAGCATGTGTAATCCCAGGTCTGCCGAACACCAAAGACTACATTCATCCTCACAGGGACCGATTGATGGAAGAAAAGCGACAAAGGCTTTTGGTCCTTCAGCAGCAACAAGGATCATATGTGGACAATAACCAAAACAACGTCCGTCAAGGACAAGAATGACAAGAGAATGCCCGATTATGCCTTCACTAAGACTCGTCAAAAATTTTTGAAACATCTAAAAAAATTTGTGAACTCACTCTCACTGGCCGAGCAAATACGGGAGAGGACACTAGAAAATTTAAAAAATATAGAAACTCCCTTTGACTTGAACCCGTACCGTACCGTCTCTGCCATAACGGCAAAAGTAATAATTATAAGAAATCGGAAAAATAATAGGCTCCCTCTTATGGTAAATCTTAAGTATACCAAAATTCAATATGGCTAATAGCAATAAAATAGAAAATCTCATGCAGTCTTCGTAAATTTTAACTTCATAATGCAATTTATGCTGGTTCTGATTTCCGCTTTAATGGAATATGATTTATCATAATCAGTTTTGTACGAAACATGAAAACGACTCATTCATGCATGCAAATGAATGTTTTTTCTTCAAAAAATAGTGTATCAAATTTATTGCGCACAGTTGACTGGTTGATTAATGGAACGTAACCAAACAGACTAGAAAATGTTCAAATGGAACTTTTAAATGTTGATCTATTTAGAGTGTGGTAATGTAAAGGAAGGCAGGAGGAAGATCTTGACGCAGTAAAACCTAATTTACAGTAGCATCTAACCTTTCCAACGTCATTCCCACAATTCATTGGTAAGGCACGAGTAGCTGATTACATTTTGGGGTAAAACATTGAGCTTTCGAAGGTTTTCCGCGTAATGCATCATTTCGGAAGTAACGACTCTGAAAAGATTTAAAAGATTCCATCAACTGTTTCTTTTTTTTGCTCTTAATGACCACAACACAGACAAAAAGAATCAATAATTACCCGTGTCGAGGCCCTCCATCTTTCACAATTCCTAACGTTGAAATGCGTTGCTTCAACCTGGTCCTGAACATTTTGTCAACCCGTAAGAATAGCGATGAAACCTGCAAAGATCAGAATAAAATTGGTTTAGCATAACGAACAGCATAAACATAAGACTCATAATTAAATATTCCCCAACCTTGGTCTGCGACAAAACCGATCCTATTGCATCTCTGAATTTTATGATGTGACGAGAGACATTATTTATTGCAGTGGACGGCACTGGTGGACGAGCTTCCCAATTCGTCAATTCATTCTCAATTATCTCTCCAATAATTGAAACCATCTTGTTTTCAATGGACTCAGCGTGTCTGCATAGCTCGAGATGAACCGTATCGACTTGCTTCAGCTAAAATGAAAAGGTTCAGCAATAAGATAAAACTTGCGTCATTGATCGAATAAAAAGACATTACAGTGATTGTAATTAATGTAAAACGTACAATATGCTGCGTTTTTGAAGATTGTAATGACTTCGCAAACATATCCCGCGCTTGAGTCACCGAGTCGGCGATTAAACAAATACCTCTATAAACCAATACTAAATTGACGACAGTGATTGATTTGCAAACTTTAAGTTCCACAGCTCCAGCTCCCAAAACAAGATGAGCGGTTCTGGCATTCGCCACGCGAAGCAACTCCACCAGACTTAACAGAACTTCTGCAGCTCCAGTGATGTTCAATAAATGACAATAGTCAGCTAGTGCATCGAGGATGACAAAAAAGACTTCTGCGGTCATTAGGGATTCCTCCTCATTAGCGGAGGAGCTGTCAGTAGGCGTTCCATTCCCATTGGTTTTTGCCTCTTTCACGTTATTGCTTTCAGAAGCATCAAAGGATTCGTTTGAGGCGATGCTTCCACTGCGGGATAAAGCTGGCGGAGTGCCATCTTGTTCTTGTAGAGTTTTATATTCGACCAATGCTTTAATGTCAGTAATTGGCCAGTGCTGCTTAACACGCTCCTCATTAGCCAATCGCCATTTTTCTCGATCGAGTGCGATGTTAACGATTTCAATTTTCTTTTGATGAAAGTCTTTGATGTATTCTGTAATTTGAGCTTTCATTTCTATGGTTGATGTGTATCGAAATGATTTACAAGACCCCGACGGTAATGCATGGGCGAACTCCTCCAAACTGTTTATAAACTCTTTTACGACCTACAAATGTAAACAAAAACTTCATAAGCCGACCAATTTATGAAGCAATCTATGACCACAAAGGAAGCATATTTTATGACAAACTTTGAATGTAGTAAGAACTTCGACTCGATTGTTCCATGATTTGCGATTCCGAAGCATACTGGAAAATTTTTCGTCAGCCGTTTCTGTAGTCTTTTCTAGTTGCATTGATAACTCAGAAGAAAAGTTTGAATATAATTCTGAAGATATTAGGGGCTCCTCGGATTCTGGCCTACGATTAAGAAAGGATATTTAACTTTTACAGTTGAATCTAGAATTACGGCAGCACAAACATTGAATAAATTAAAATCAAACTTACAAATAAGTCCCAGATACTGGATTTTCAGTGGACTGTCCAGCAGCCACGTTGGCACAATTTTGAAATAATAAAATTACTTCCTGCCAATAAAACAACAAATGTTAACAAGATTATTTTATGAATATCGTGGATAATTACTCTAAACATAAAAGATCTCTTCAACATTGGTTTTATACTCACCTTGATATGCTGGAGAAGCAGTACAAGACGATTCCCTAACTGACTGATCATTTTCAACCATAAATCACTCGACAACGATGGAATGGTCATATGAATAGAATTACTTCCAATTAAAGAGTCAGATTTTGAATCTGACTCTGACACCGCTTCAATTAACGTTTGTTTACACGTAGTAGTCATTGCGGTGCTGATCTCTTTCGCCACTACTGTGATAATCGCTGCAACTTTACCAATTCTTAAATGGCCAAAGACGATGGATACAAGTTTATCCTAAACATTTTAAAGAATAGACTTTAAATGGCCTTTCATTTACAATGGCTTAACTTTACTATAATCATAATAAATCATATGTATTGCCTTATCACTAAAATTAACAAGATCTGACACGGGGCGGTTCAAATCTGCTGAAAGATTTCGTTCCAGCTCTGCCCTGAGCATTTTTTCGATTGCGTTGCGGATTTCTACCAGCTGCGAATCAAGGTGTCTGAGGGCAAAATACATATAAATACAGGTACTTCATATAAATTCCAATCACTTCTTGAGATGAGTACGATAGAGACTGGTAAGTAACTTACCGGAATGATACCAGTCCTTGTAATTCTTGTTTTAAAACTTCTTGAGTAGTAGTTATCAGGTCGAGTGCACCAACATAATCTGAATTTCCAAGTAGAGATTGGATAGCACGCTGCGCTTGGTGAACGGTGGCCATTAATTGCAACTATAAAAAAATAGAGAGAATCAATCATAAAAATTATTTCGAGATACCATTTAAAATGTGATGCATGCTCATCTCTTTAACTTACCTTCTGATATAAATGTTCTAAATTTGATTTTCTCCGAGCTAACTGTATAACGGAAATAGGTTCAATCACATGCTCTTTTTTGACATCTACAAGTTCTTGCCTGAGTAAAAAGTAACATCGAAATGTAAGATTTTTAACAAGAGAGCAGGAAATTATATCAAATGGCCTTTTGTTTTCAATTACAAATTAATATATATAACTCACTTAATTTGACGGACAAGAATTATTGCTTTTGACACTTTCTCTGCAACCCGATCTTGTGTGGAAACCGCCGAAAAGAATGCGGATGACTTTTTGCTTATTTGTTGAGCTAAACCAACTTCAACTAAATCCAAATGGTGGCTTAACTTATCCTGTTATCATTCCCAACATAAAAATAATAAATCCCTTTTATTTAATGTTCAATTCAAGTTTCGAATTGAGGAAAACAATAAAGATTATATCATTATCTTACTTGGACAGATTTTGAAGGCAACTGATTTCCTTCGATTCCATAAACTTCCCTAAAAGTTTCACTATTCGACAACGAAAAATTTTGAGTAAAAAATATTTTTGGAATAGGACTTGAGTCGGACTTTATTATCTGAGATGCTTCTTTAAGACTAAGCTGAGGAAAAAGTTGTTGAAGCGAATTTTGAGTTGGCAGCAAAGATGTAGAAGACGAAGATTTCCGCTCCTGAAGTTTCCTGTATCTCTGTAAAATAAAAAAATAAACTCATGTTAAAATTCAAACGAGTAAAACAAGAAATATTTAATAAGAGGAATTTTTTTTCGAGTTTTATCTCTAAAAATTTAATATTATGGATTACCTTAACCAGTTTCTTAAAATATGGAACGAAAAATGAATTAGGTACTTCCTCCAGAACTGGACTTGCGGTAACCGCTTGGGTGTCCACGAATCCTTCACCCCATGTTTTAGTGAAGAAGTCCCTCTATAAAATAGATATCAAATTTTCTCACAACCCTCACATCATCAATGCTTTCTGACAGTTAAAACTATACCTGTTTTCCTCTTTTAGGATCATTTAGAATGGCTGGCAGGTTTTGTGAGCAGGAATACGCTGACCAGTTAACCGTCGCCGTTGGACTAGCAGTTCCAGTGGATCCACCGCTGCTATTGCTGCTCATTTTTCCGCTTTTTCCTTTGACTTATCACCTCCTACATATAACATATCCAATCCCAATCGTTAAAAGTTCAAATGAAGCATTTCATTTTTCATCCTGTCGTCGGTACATACCTTTTAGGTTTATTAACATCACAGATTTTATTTACCAACCTCCAAAATTAAAAATATCACAACATAAATAGAACAATATGGCTAATATCTCTCAACATCTACTTGATTGTTAATCATTGAGCTTGAGCAGAACTTTTTCTTAACTTACATTTAGCACAACATTAAAGATTTATTATTTTTCCTTAATCACATCAATCAATATAGGTATCACTTTTAGCTCAAAAATATTCTGCAGTTTTTGCATGTGTCTCACTTATACTTTTCAAAACAGTTCGCTCATGATGATGATGTGATGACTGCTCGTTCATCCAACATAAAAAAGAGAAAATTGCCTCACCTAAATAATATTCATATGATCCTCATCTTGACTTGTTGTTGTTTTAGAAGTCGAACTTGCTCATTAAATTATAACTTTGTAGCGTGATATGTGGATCAGGATCAGATCAGATTAGTTCACTGTTATTATTACTTTGTACGTTATATTATGTACTTGTACTCGTGTTGGTACTCTTTTGCTCGACTCTATACATGAGTTTAAAGTTAGTTGTCACTCTCTCAGGCCAACACATATGGTGTGAACTTGTAGAGCCAAAAAGCTACACAACACAACCCATTTCGCATAACATTCTTCATTTAGAACAATGAACCTCATTTTCATGACTAGTGACATGTTTTCGACGCCCTGTTCGTCGCCTATCTATAATCCTATGTCGTTTATTGAGGCTTCGGCCTTTTGCTGGTGCGAGATAAAAACATAACATGGGAATAATATGCAACTTTGTAAATGAAGAAAGAAAGTTCTTGTCGCGCATGAATCATGATATTTTGTATATGAAAGAAACACAAAGGATTAGGACCTTTCTTGAAATGACTTATGACTTAACAGAGAGGAAAGTCTGTTGCATAATAATTTCGGATGCATAAATGAACTGTCTTTTTAACTTAAAGACCTGTTATGGTAAAGAGGAACCTTTAAAAAATTCAAGTCCTGAAGTCAAACCTAACCGCATAATGCATAAAATATTCGAATAGTATGATATGCATTATTTTGCAGAGTGCAGAGTACCTAATTATTGGACAGACTTTGGTTAATTGCTATTACAGTTGTTGTACAGTATGCAATTCTCCGTTCGCCCCGGACTAATGCAGCATTGACGCATTTCATAGGAACAATTGGATTAAAGTAGTTCTTAGCTCATGAAAGAGTACCATATTTGCACAAATAGAGTGAAAATGGTTTTGATGACGATGACGCTTGTAAAGGAAAAGCTGTAATTCTGTTTGAATACTCTCATGCATCGCTATGAGGCGCTCAAATCCTTGCGGAGAAAATAGGGAAAGATTTGGTAAAAGGGGCGCTTTGAGTAAAGTATGAGTATGGCAGATGTGTAAGCGTAAAGCAAGTACATAAAAAGAAGAAACCACCCCAATCTAGGATTTCTTTTACCAAAGCACATAAACTTTTAAGTCGTACTTCAATGTGTGTTTGGTCTCAGCTCGTTTGAAGCACTCGACTAGAGCCATAGATGGACTAGCTGCTTTCCAACACTGAATGTGAATAGAGTGAAAACTGGATTCCGGCCTGATCCACTTTTTAACACTCGTTTTCCCTTCCATGTCTTTGCTGATATATAAAGCAAGCAAGAGTTTCTTTCCTGTCGCGCTCACTGATATCTCCACTGCTCACAAAGCCGAAACCAGTTGCAGCTTTCTCCTGTCTGAGTTGGTTTACCTTTTAGCTCAGCTCCCCGCTTGTTCCTTTTCTGTCTTTTTGCCTTACGACTTAATCCATCATTTTGCATACTTTTTGAAATAACAAAAAATACAAGTTCGGCATTAGAATAGGTTGTTGAAAATTATAGGCTTTCATTTATAATTGCGACTTCCTAAAAAGTAATAACTCTTGTCTGCTAATTGGAACTTCAACGACCTGTCATCGCAGAGGTTCAAGGAAATCGCCAAAACTTTTCGGGAATTTTCAAAAGAAGCAGATTACTTCACTTCAACTTTCTGTACAGGTACGAAAACATTCTGATCAGTTTTTAGCTTTGAGTTGGAAATCATGATTTTTTATATAATATCTATCGTAGAATTTGCGAGCTGTTTATCTTTGATTTGTATGTACTTCTAATATTAAGTTTGATTGCCCCAAGTAATCAATTGCCTTCCATACTTATGTATGCATATATAAACTATATAAAATGATAAAATCTTCAGAATTCGAATTCTAAAATAAAATCAAATTCGGACGATTTTCCGTCAGCGGAAAATACGGAGGGGAAAAATTACCTTTCACTTTGCAAACTCTTGTATAACAATCATGAACTGTACTTTTGCACAATAAAAAATACCATTTTGATTGCTTCATTTGTGTGATTCAACACAGAACAAAACAGGTTTAGGTTTAGGTATATAGCTAACAATCTATTTTACTCAGAGGCTGTGATACAAAATATAACGACCTCGGGGCAGCCCGAGACAGATTGTGTAAGCTAGATTGTCATATTGGTATTACTTTTTGCATCAACTCTAAAAATAGGAAAGGCTTTGTGGTCCTACAGTTGCAGTATTATGTAGATAAATGTAAATCTAGCATACAGCACTTTCCCCGTGCCATAGATTTCATTTAGTTTGCCATGTACTGTGGAAAAATTTTCTGCATACAAAGGAATACCTATTAATTAGCCCGTGGATTCATGAGTCCGAGGGGAATCAGAATGTCATGTACTTCAGATTCATTAAAGCATTTTCTGTATATTATTTTGAATTGGCAACGGTTGACATGATTCATTGTCATTTGGAGGTATTGTCGGACCGAATGAAGTTTTCTATTTAGTGAAAGTTGAATTGAAAACATCGAAATGCGTGTGCGTATTCTATTGCTCGGCAATTTTCAACACATTTTGGCATGTCTGGGGTAATAAATAATATTATGAACATATTTCCTATCAAATCATAATCTCATAGGTCTCCTACATTGGTTCTTCAAAAATTTTGCTCAATTTAAAAAAAGTTTAAGCCTGGCCTTGGTAGTACCCATTCATATCTAGATAGCTTAAAAACTCCAGGGTGGGTTGAGGGCTGTCGTCAAAGCCAAAAGAATGATAATAAGTAGGGAAAGAATCTACGATACCTATTCCGCATTTCCCTGTTTTGATTGTTGTGGTAAGTGGCTTTGAAAAAGGGAAACTACAGACACATTCCAATCTTTGCTCTCTTTTCCACACTTTCCATCTAAGAAAACACAGGGTTTTAGTGGTTTTCCTATTCACTACCCCGAATAGCATAGATGCTTCCAGCTTCCATACAAATGAAGTGAGGCAGGTCTTTTTATGGTGGAGGTTAATTAAACTATAGTATTCTATCATTCCATTATCCTACTCGTTCCTGTGAAATTTGAATTGTTACAGTACATTGCTTACAATGAGCATTTCTTAAATTCTTTGATTGGAACGGATGTAGCTCGAGCAAAAAAGAAAACTTAATGCTCGTTTGTACATGCAGCTTGAAACTGTTCACATGTGAATTCCACAAAATTTGCCTCAAAAATAAATCTCAAGAATTTTATCGAAGACATCCCTGTTCTGGAAAAGACATTTTGCTGCTTTTAGACGGTAGAAATGATGCATGAATCTGTATTGTCGACCAAGTTTTATTATTACCCTTATAGCAAAAGGATGACATAAGAAGTCCCAGGAGAAACTGTCTCAACATTTTACAACTAAATGCAAGATGGATGTAAAAAAGGCATTTTCACATTAAACTTGCCGTGTCTCAGCATCAATATACATTTTTATGCCTCTGTCGTAATAGGGGCAAACTTTAAAGGGCCATTAATTCCTATAGGATTCAAGCATAATGTATTGCTTCAAGTAGCCATTAAAGCGGTTCCGCCTACAAATGCAAACATATAGAGGGCATTATCGTGTCAACATTTTTCTAGATTTGGATGATGTCAAGCACGCCATTTTTATGCACGCATAACATGGAGTATCTCCTCTTTTTGATCATTTTTCTTTCACTTTCGCAATTAATCATGTATTTTAAATTGCTGGAAATGTGTTGCCTCATATATTTCAGGGAAAAAATAATGGAAGATTTAGCCAAGTTCGTGTGAAAGAAGTTGTAAAAATTATGATCAATGGACAATGTATGGCATTAGTACTTTACTATGATCTAATCCGTTTGCGCTTTCGACACGGAACATTCATTCTCGTTACGTTTAAATTACCTCAGTGTGCCATGTTTGAGGGAGTTGAATTTCTTTTTATCCACGGATGACTGATTCTCATAGAGGCTTCAGAAATGAGGGATTCGTGTTCTATTTCAATTGTTCCAAGATTATGAAACTTGTTATTTTTTCTCATTAGCTAAGTATATAGCTCTTCCTTTAAAAAAAAGATTTACCAATAGTTTATACTTGTTGGTTCTACAATTTTAAACAGGTGAGGTGCATGTATAAGATACATTTTGCTTTTATTACAATAACACGATTGATATTGAATGAAGCATGTACGTTTATCAGTTTTTCAGTACTTTTCTAAATTGCGAAGTATTGATTGAAAAAGTTTTAAGGAGGCTGGTAATGTTGTAATCTTTTTAAAAATTGACAAACTTTCATTAGTCCAATTTAAATGGCATGCAAATTAAATAGATATTAGATATGAATGTATCGGTATGTAAACAGTGTAGGCATCTTGAGGAACCGATATATTTCACAAGCTCGCTACAAAAAGTAGAATTCATGGATTCATAGAAATCGCTGTCAAAGTTCAAAGCACTTTTTCCAGAAGCGATCAACAACCGTGTGTTACTAGTTTACCTGAAACTGGATCTAAAATCCTCAAAATTTCGTAATTTTTGTTTTTGGGAAAATCGCTTTCTATGAATGTAAAGTAGCTTCATTAAAATAATATCATCTTTCTTTCCTTGTGACGCAAAAAATATTGTGCGAGCTAAACCAATGCAGCTATCTATATTCTTCATTCGGATGAATTTAATGTAAAACCTTTCTTGAAAATCTTCTACTCGAAAGAAGATTGTAACACACGTTCAACCTACCTTGATTTATTTTTGATGTTCGCGTTTTCCTTTGCTTACATTTATTGTTTACACCTTCATTCCGGAAAAATAAGCATGGAGAAAGGTGTAAGTACGAACTACAGATTTAGGAAGTCTACTTTCATGCACATTTACGTAAGAACATGCTAGTCGGTGTCCTCAAAGATGTAAACCGAGCATAACTAAAGTTAAAGGAAAACATTGCTACAAGACGAGAGAAAAGAAAGAACAGGCTTGTTAAAAAAGAATGCTCTCAAGTGTATTTACCGAATTCGTGGATAAAAGGCATCAGTTAATAGAATAAAGTTGTTTCTTTCACTTGAAATGGGTGAAAACTTCCCTATAGACATTCATTTTTATTTGGTAAATGTAAACATTAAAAGGGTGAGAAAAATGGGATTGGTGCACAGATTCTGTTCCATTTCACTCTAGTATTACCTACTCCGTATTTTTCTCTCATAGATATCGCATTTGCATCTACAAATTTTCCTCACTAACTGTTTTTCCTTATCAAGATACAAAAACGAACGAGTGAAAATTGTATCGCCTCATTGTTTTCATTTCATGCGATCTGCCTAGCATGCTGCTGTTTCCCAGAGGTTAATATTTCCCGAATAAAATTGATTTACAGAATATGCTTAAGCTCTTGTTACACGAATTCCGGTGGAATAAAACACCAACGTATTTCCTTAGTCGTGTAGCTTTTCCCATTTTATTGGAACATCATCGTCAGTGAAGTTGAAACTGGGTTCGCATTGATTTTCATAAATTTACTCTTGAATGCAGGAAATTTGCTACTTTGAAATTTTAAATCCCAGCAAGGAACTGAAGAGTAGACCTTGATTTTACTTGAGTATTACACGGAATAGAGTCACCCTCCGTGCATATGTCTTTTATCAGCTAGTAGTACATTCCTCCTTTTTCATTCTCCTATTTACGAATACCCTCATTGAAAATGAATGGAAAAAGTAAGCTAATTCAGTTTTACATATCATTATGTTATTGTGTTGTGTGAAGGTTATGTGGATCACACAGAATTTTTATGGGTGTTTCTCTCTCCCTTTCTCTCAAATATCACGTAACATATCAATCGATTCTTGTCTAGTTCATACCAATTTTCTTAAGTCCCGCTAATCCGTCTTACCTTTTCTCGTCGGAGAAAGTGATATGGATAGTGATGGGGGATCCGACCAAAATGCTGCTTTCCACCCTTTTCCTGCAAGACTTTGAAATATTTTCTTAAGTCAGTTCTGCTGCTTTGCAATTTACATTAGTGCTACTAGTTCCAGGACTTTCGAACATTGGAGAAAGTCCTAGATTTACGTTTTCTCATCTGAATGAAGGTTAATGCAATGACTTTCTCCAAATTCTCCCAAACATTTTTGAAACTGCTAGTTAACATGATTTTGACAAACTCTTCGAAAATTCATTTTTCGGTAAGCTGTGAGCATCAACTCAATTTTTTTCCCGAGTCACTTTGAATGAAGAAAATTGGTTAACATGATTCCATGATTCGTTTATCACAGTTTTCCCTTCGTTCTATCCAATCGCAATCTGAAGAGTAATTCATTTCAAAACCTTCTGTTTGTCGTTAAATTGCTTGTTTTGTGCATCATGAAGGTTCAAGAATTAACGCCTTTGTAGACTCCCTCAATAAGCGCGTTCGGTTCGCGTTTTCAATTCCACGTTTTACCTTCTGAGTAGCTAGTTGGTAAATTTATTTTGCAGCAGTAGCAGTGTATCTATTTAGCTAGTTTTACAGGTTTGCATATGAAATAAATTGAGTTGACAGATATTTTAGTTGACTTGCCAGAAGGTTGACTTAACATAATTATTTTGAAATTCATTTATGCCGATAATTAATAAACTAAATCGTTAAATAGTAACAACATCTTAATTGATAACTCTTTTTGATAGATTACTGTTCATATAAATATACAATTATTTTATTAAACATCTTAGTAGAAGGTAGAAGTAGAGTAGTAGAACATGTTTAAAAACTTAGTAGAATTGTTTTCAATTCTGTCAAATCAGCCAGAATTTCTGTCAACTAATTCTCTTCCTTTGCATATTTCAATGTAAGCAACAGAACTGACTGTTGACGAAGCTATGAGAAAAACTAGTAGACTCAATTTTATTGTAATGGCTGATGGTAGTTGTTTGAGTCTCGGCCAATTTTTCCAGAGAAAACTTTGCTATTTGAAGAATTAAAAGGAAAGAGATGAGATGAGACGGGGAAGTTGAAAGCAGACAGATGGTTATAGTGACGTACTCGAGGAAACTTCCTTTAATCTCATGTAATATTCAAAAATGATTACAGTTAAGCGTATGCGATGATTTGTTCAACGCAATATAGCAGTGCTAACGTTATGCTCGAATAAATTGGGCAAATGCCTCTGCTAGGTACATGTAATCTTTCTTAGATAAAAGTTCTCCATCAGCTTTCATCAATGGAGCAGGATAAATTTATAAAAGACAGCAACTCAAAAGAAGTTTATATTGTACGGTGTATAGTGTAACCACTTTTGATGACACGAACAAATTGATTTTAGGAATAGCTCTAAATCATCAAATGCATTTAGAAGTCGAGGACTTTAGACAATCATTTTACTGTCCGCTTTCATTGTTCTCTCACGCTTTACTGATTGATTGACTCCTTCATAAAATCTTGGGGTTTAAGCAAAAGATACAATGACGACTTAGAGTAGGATTACTACAAATAGAAACCTTCTCCTCAAATCTACTTTACTACATAGCGTGTTTGTTTTCTTTTTGAATCAGCTTTCCCTGCGGCTATTGTCACATCCTTCAGACTCCAGACTCCTTCAAAGTCTAAAATTATACGAAGAAGAGACGTGAGGAATAAAGGCTTGGACTTTGCATCAATGGCGACATACAAGGTTCACACAAGAGCGACATCATCACCGTCATCAAAGGAAGCAACCCCATCAAAATATCCGACTTTGTCGAATGGACTTTGTCTGGAGGGGAGATGGGGTTTGTGGTGGACTTGTCTCCTGTTGAGCATCTTCCTTTTCTCTTGTGGTGAAGCGGAAGGGAAACATGCTTGGGAGCGACCAGGTTGTCACAAAGTTGGTAAGTTGAAATTATTTTAATGGTAAATCCTGTTTCATCTCATCCTCATATTATTTTCCTTTTGAGAATTCTCGTTTTGACCTTAATTACTTTTGAGATAAAACGATTTTATGTGATTTTACATATTCATCCTGTAGTTTGTTTTACAACTCATGCATCCAAGATTTTTTTATCCTGTTTGGACAATCCGACCAGTACATAGAATCAGATTAAATAATGACCGCTAACTCATTCACAATATTTTCCTTTTAAAACATTCGTTCGGACTGAAGTATTTGTTGAAATTCAGCACACGAGCAAGTTTCCAGTTTTTGCAATTCGATAAGATCTGTATCTACCCTCTCCTCCGTGTATAGTAGAAAACTACAAATTTAAAGCAATTGAAAAAGTTTTGCAGGCTTACCAGTACTTCTCAATTCCCAACAGGTCATCAAGCTTGAATGTGCTTTCTAAAGTGGTTCAAACCACCGATTTTTCTCGAGTGTAAAAATACGGAAGTAACATTGCAGATTAATTGTTTTAGCACACTGGTGCATTCTCTTACCAGTATTTCAGAGTCAGACCCGTCAGTGTGTAGTTCGTGCGAGTAAGCCTACGTTGGACACTAGAGAAATGAAAAAAGCCCTAGTTTTGTGGAGACATATTTATTTTAATCTGCATCCACGTCTTTTTGTACATACGTCAAATCGCGTACCGCTACAATGCATCCTACTATTAAATTATTGAAGTGGGCACCACTGACAGATGGATGCAAAACGCAGAGGAATGACGAAAGAAAGATTATTTTGGGGTAAAAATACTAGCATTATATCGTCTGTTTAAACAAAAACTGGAAATATGGAGAAATGTATTTACTACTCTACGTTTTATGTAGCAAAGCAGTTTCATCATCACATCACGGTCCGTAAACTTTTGTTGTCTTTCAAGCATAAATCTTATGTATCTTCCTGTTCATGGAGATTAAAAAGAGAAAGCCAGATTGAAACGCAATATTCTCGGTCGGGTCATGATATGTGCGTGTTTTGACATGACATATTATTATTATTTCTTTCTAGGCGGAAATGGAAGGTAAGGGGTGGATAATGGAGAGCTTTACGTGATTTACGGAGGAGGGAAAAGTGATTCATCTCATCTGCATACAAAAGTACGAGCTTAGAGATAATGGACGCAGAATTCGAAATTAGTAGGTTCAGTTACGCTAGTGAAAGTCTTTTGATTCCGCATTCAGCATAACGTATCCTTTACTTCTACGCTTTCATCCTAATCCCATCGTTGGAACGATGAAGATTATGTATATTCTATCAAAGGGTGAAAATTGAATAAAAAGGAAGTAGACGATGGTAAAGATTGCGGGACGAGAAGAAAGATCTTAAAAAACCTCAAAAAGATTGCATTGATTGTAAAAGACCTCAGAAAGAAAACGTTAACCTTGAACTGGAACTTCAAGTGTGGAGGGTTTTTATTCAATGCAGAACGTTCTGCAACACCACCTGCCCTTACTGATTTTTTTAAAGATTCGGAAAGGGTTAGAATTATACTCACACGTCAGCATCTCGGTTATGCACCTTTTTTCGTAAAATCCATAGTGTCTGTCAGAGTGCCACTTAAATTCCACTTTGAGAATTGCTTGTGCGCACCCTACCCTAACTTTCATTTTATGTAGTCAGTTATCTTATCTGGTAATGTGTTTGTTGTCCACTTCTTACTTTCTTTATACGCCTACACGTAAACATGAAAACGCTAATTTATAGCTGACAATGAAGCACGTGCATATGTATGGCTCGTCAAATGATTCATGTGGCAACTATCATCAGAAAATCTCCTCATTGAAAGCCTTTTTAGCGAGTACTGAAGGGCCTACTTATATCGATGACTGATTAAGAAACGAAAATACCTAATGTGGATTTAGGCTTACTTAAATTAACGGTAACATATGCATTGTCATGCATCGCCCAAACATTTCCCCCTGTAATGAATTCGAATTCATTCTCAGAGTTGTTTTGGAATACAAATTTTATAAGTTTACAAATCGTAAATGAAATGAAGGAAACGTGTCACAGTTTTGAGCCCAACTCATCTCTTTCCTCATTCAGTCATTAATAAGCTAATTTATCTCCTCGCTGGTTTAGCATTTGTCCACCGTTGTTGTCCACTTCTTACTTTCTTTATACGCCTACACGTAAACATGAAAACGCTAATTTATAGCTGACAATGAAGCACGTGCATATGTATGGCTCGTCAATTCATCTTACTAAAGTCCGGTTTTGGAGATCAGGCTGCAATGAGAATGTTAAAGAAAGTTTTGGTTCGTTAGAGTTAGAGTCAATGCTCCAAAAGATAAATAGAGTTGCATGATGCACGACATGACACGTCCGAAGCTTTAGTGGCTTTACGCGGAATGCCAAAGTCACCCAGACAATGACGATGAACATGAATGAGTGATCATTCCAAAACAAATTCATAATGGTGAACGGTTTCTTTTCTTTATTGTAACATCGAATAAAGTGTTCCGACCTACTACTGCGGAGGTGGCATTGTTTTCTTGAAAGTTAGACGCTACAATGATACATTGATCAGTGAGCGGGTGAGCCGCAATAATGCTCGTAACATATATATATATATATATATATATATAGTTTTCTTTTTCCTGTTAACTATTGTGGAAATTAGCAGTGCCC
This sequence comes from Seira ritae, assembly GCA_027744415.1. Classification (NCBI taxonomy): domain Eukaryota; kingdom Metazoa; phylum Arthropoda; class Collembola; order Entomobryomorpha; family Entomobryidae; genus Seira; species Seira ritae. Next base: position 1,823 of record JAHZNI010001719.1, on the reverse strand, counting down.
ATTACTTTCCGTGCACATTGCTGGAGAAAGTTGTTCTCGTGCTGTAATAGTTGAGCTTACATTGGGTTGAGCTTAACCACTAGGGTTCACAACTTACATTCATCTATTTCCAAGAACAAGAATAATGATGGCATTTTCTTAAATAAAAACGAGCAACGGCTTTCTGATTTATTTTACCTCAATTCAGTATATAAGATTATAAATTATGGCATTGAAAAAAAGAATAAAATAATGTGAATGAAACAAGCATTTTTCTTGATTGAACATCTTTAAGGGTGATCTCAATTTACCTAGAGCACAGCACAAGAATCGTCATACCCAAAAGCGGATTTGGAAAACGGAAGAGATAATGTTTTTATTGTATGTATATTTTCAGAAAGGAATTCACACACTTTATTTTTTGCCATTTCAATTATGAAACAGTACCTTCGGAAGAAATACATGCATACCTACCTACCGACCCACCAACAACAAAACTAGCATAATACATAATATTATATAATATGGGCTTCTATTAGTTTGATAGCTTTGGCTATGTAAACCAAAATTAAAGAATTTCATTAGAAAAATGCGAGGCTATGTAAATAGTAGGGAGATGGGCATTTATTCTTGTTCTACTTATCTCGATCCACTTGGGTTGTTTGTTTATAGGCGTTATATTTGCTAACTCCCACACGAACATACTAATACGTACTTGATCTTTTTCATTTTTCTCAGGCTTTGTCCTACTTTGATTTGCGTCATTTGTTGCCATATTCAGTAAATCCTTAAAAGCATACACCACACGAACATACTATTAAGAATCTATTTATCGAAATCTCTATCAAATCTCTCTCTCTCTCTGACTATCATTAAATGAGAGAATATGACTGGGGTAACTTAATAATCAAACTTTCCCTGATAATGTTATGCAGTATCGATTTCATTTTTAGGTTTACTTCATGCTGCATTCTTTAGTGACTTCGACTTCAGCTTGCCCTTCGATAGCAAAATATAAGTAAACTTGAATTTTTCGCGGCAAGTATTATGCGTATATTATTTTTGAAAATTAATGAAAAAGTCTGTCAATCCCAAGTAGTTCATTATAGTATCGTATTTAGTTGCATCTGATCTTATCTGAGCATCTGAAAGACTATTAAAACCGCGGTAATGTAACTTCATACATTATGAATTAATACTTTACTTAAGAGCAGTTTTATAATGAAGGCTTAATAAGGCTTGTAGAAAAACCAGTTCTTTAAACAAAGGTAAAAGAGAGCGCTTCTATGAAATTGATTGTGACCTATAGCGGTATATGTAACTAAATAGATATTATGTACATAGCTGTGTTATGTTTGCGATGTTATTTACAAGTTATGTTTGCAAAATGATATGATGTCATCAAAAATGTAAATTTGAAAATATAATATGAATGTTGTATGCATTATTTCTTTTAATTTCCAATTCTATATATGAATAAATTTTCTTCCATAAAACTGTTTCAGTTTTGTTTGAGAGCAACCAAAATTAAACATACATTTTTCCAGGGCAGTCGTTGGTTTCATTATATTCTCAAAAAAATCATAAATGACAGTCCAGAATATGTAGATGGGACATTTTTCTCATACTCTATGAAACTGCACGAAAACCCATAGTCGGAACTCATAGTAGACGCTCACTCCGCCACAATTCATCATTCAGCATCATATTACCGCGTGACAATAACACGAGCCGATCGTCATATTTTGAAAATTAATGAAAAAGTCTGTCAATCCCAAGTAGTTCATTATAGTATCGTATTTAGTTGCATCTGATCTTATCTGAGCATCTGAAAGACTATTAAA